>JAJAGP010001580.1:0-178178 GCA_025084515.1 Ancistrus triradiatus | reverse complement strand
ATTTATCATCTACGCCAAATAAGGAGGTTGGGTCCCTTTTTGAGTCTTGGTCCTCCCAAGGTTTCTTCCTATAACACTCAGGGAGTTTTTCCTTTGCACTGTCGCCCTAGGCTTGCTCAATTTGGGATTGGACATAGTTATTAGTAGATAATCTAAACTTGTAAAGTTGCTCTGAGACAATGCTCCATTGTAAAAAGCGCTATATAAATAGATCTGACTTGGCTTGACTTCTTCCGGGCCATAGCCCTCCCAGTCAACTAAGTACTGGGTTTGGCGACGGACCCGGCGGGAATTTAAAATGCGCCTGACCGTGTATGCTAGTGAGCCGGCAATAAGGCAGGGAGCAGGTGCCTTTGCTGAAGGTGAGGGCGCTCCACACAGATACGGCTTCAGGCGCGAGGCATGAAAATTCGGATGGATGCGCATCGAGGCTGGAAGCACCAACCGATAAGTGACTGAGTTGATGCGCCGATCCACCTTGAAAGGTCCAACATAGCGAGCTGCTAGCTTACGTGACTCTCCACGTAGAGGGAGGTCCTTAGTGGACAGCCAGACTCACTGCCCTGGCCGAAACGTGGGGCCTTGGCGCCTCTTGCGATTGGCCATCTGTGCGATTGTGCGGGCTGCTGAAGTCGAAATCAGTGTGGCCCAAGTTTTGCGCCACGCCTGCCGACAGCGGCGGATCCTATGTTGGGCCGCCGGCACCTCCACCTCTGGCTCCTCCTCTGGGAACAACGGAGGAGGGTACCCAAACTGACATTCAAATGGGGACATGCCCAATGATGAATGCCAAAGGTTGTTATGGGCCACTTCTGCCCAGAGCAGGTTATCTGCCCAGGAGGCTGGGTTAGAGGAGACCAAGCAGCGGAGCGTCTGAGCCAGGTCCTGGTTGACTCATTCAGTCTGTCCATTAGACTGTGGGTGGAAGCCCGATGACAGACTAGCCGTGGCCCCAAGTAACCGACAGAAGGCCTTCCCGAACCGACTGGCAAATTGGGGCCCCCTGTCAGAAAGTAGGTCCTTGGGCAGACCGTGGACCCTTACCACGTGCTGCAAAATTAGGTTGGCTGTTTCCCTGGCAGATGGTAACCAGGGTTACGAATTTGCATGCCTTGGAAAATCTGTCAACTATGACTAAAATGACCGTCATCCCCCGCGATGGGGGTAGGCCCGTAATAAAGTCTAAGGACAGGTGGGACCATGGACGTGTAGGTGTGGGTAGAGGGTGGAGAAGTCTGGCCGGTCTCGACCTAGGCTCCTTGTTGCGAGCACAGGTTATACAGACTGTGACAAAAGCCCTCACACCCTTGTCCATACTGGGCCACCAAAAGTGCCTGCGCAGGAGCTCTAATGTTCGTGTAACCCCGGGGTGCCCTGCAAAGGGGGAGGAATGCCCCCACTGCATAACCTGGGGTCGGACCACAGAAGGTACATAAAGCTTGCCAGGGGGCCCGGTCCCTGGATCCGGTTCCTGCCGAAGCGCTTTACTGATGCGGGTCTTCAGCTCCCAGTGCACTGGAGCCAGGATGCACGAAGCTGGGATTATGGGTTCATCAGAGGGCTCCAACTCGGGTGGTTCCAGGGCCCATCTTGCTTGCCGTGGGTTCAGCCGCTTAGCCTGCTGTATATAGGCTAGATTTTTGTGATCTGTCCAAACCTGAAAAAGATGTTCTGCCCCCACCAGCCAGTGCCTCCACTCCTCTAACGCCAGCTTAACCGCAAGGAGCTCCCGATTGCCGATATCATAATAATGCTCGGCTGGCGTGAGCTGGTGGGAGAAAAAGGCGCAAGGGTGGAGCTTCTGTTGTGGGCCCGAGCGCTGAGACAACACGGCCCCAACCCCCTCGTTGGAGGCATCCACTTCGAGTATGAAGGGTGCGTTAGGGTCAGGAAGCTGGAGAACTGGTGCTGAAGTTAGCCTCTTCTTCAACTCCTCAAATGCGACCTCTGCCTCTGGGGTCCACCTGAACCGTCCTGGGATCTTCCTAGTGAGATCCATTAGTGGAGCTGCTATCGTGCTGAAGTTTCGGACAAATCAGCGAAAAAAATTTGCAAAGCCCAAGAACCGCTGTACCAGCTTCAGTGAGGTTGGGCGTGGCCAGTCTATGACTGCCTTGATCTTGGACGGGTCCATGCTCAGCTGCCCCTCGGAAACTATGAAACCCAAAAAGGACACTGAGGTTATGTGGAACTCTGATTTTTCTGATGTTTCACATACAGGTGGTTCTCAAGGAGCAGCTGTAAGACTCGGCGAACATGGCCCACGTGGTCGTCTACTGACCTGCTGTAGATTAATATATCGTCCAAGTAGATGAACACGAACCTACCGATGGCTTCACATAGAACCAAATTAATCAGGCGCTGGAAGACGGCAGTAGCATTCACTAGCCCGGTATTTGTAATGCCCTGCCGGGGTAATGAATGCAGTCTTCCATTCGTCCCCAGGCCTAATCCTGACTAGGTTGTAAGCACTATGTAGGTCTAATTTGGTAAAGATGGAGGCTTGTTGAAGAGATTCGAACGCTGAGGCCATACGTGGTAGTGGGTAACGGTCCTTGACTGTGATGGCATTCAGCCCCCTGTAATCAATGCACGGGCAGAGGCTGCCATCTTTCTTGCCTACAAAAAAAACCCCGCACCTGCGGGAGAGGTAGACGGGCGGATGAAGCCCAAACTTAGGGCTTCCTGAATGTAGGTTTCCATTGAGTGGCACTCAGGACCAGAGAGAGAGAACAGCCTTCCCCGCAGAGGGGTTGTACCAGGTAAAAGGTTGATGGCACAATCAAAGGGCCTATGAGGAGGCAGGTCTTTTGCTTTCCTCTTACTAAAGACCTCCTGGAGATCCCAATATGCGGTGGGAACTTTAGAAAGACTGGGGCCCAACTTGGGCTTCGGGCTTATGAGGCCAGATCTATCCAGGCAGGTCTCCTGACAGCATGGGCCCCAGGATATCACAGACTGGGTGGTCCAGTCCACCTTGGGGTTATGGCGCTGCAGCCAGGGGTAACCAAGAACAAGCTGCACATGTGGAGCCGCCGACAAAAAAAAGGCCATACGCTCGCTGTGTTGCCCAATCTGGAGTAAGATGGGGCAAGTGCGTTGAGTAACAGCCCCTCCCGCCAAAGGGCGACCATCGATTCCAAGGTTTCGAGAGGCAGACGTAAGGAGTGGGCCAGATTGCGGTCAATAAAGTTACCGGCCGCTCCTGAGACCAAGGAGGCCTGTAGGGCCTTCTCATCGCCATTCCCCCATTTGAGAGTGGCCCTGAGGAACACCCCCATGGAGGCCGCCCTGCTCGTAGTGGGCCCTCCGGTTTCCTGGGCGACCAGGACATACGGGTCCCATCCTTTGCCGATTCCCACACTCTGAACAAGACAACTCCTGTCTCTGAACACCGTGATCAGGAACATGACAACTGCCTAATTGCATAGGTTCCGGCGGGTCATGGTCCCCTCGAGCTGCAGGCTGCGTGATGGGATCCAGCGACCTAGGGCATGGCCCTGCATTTGCCCAACGATCGCGACGCCTCTGGTGCATGCAGTTGTCTAGGCTTATACACAATTCTGCGAGAGCCTCTAGAGTCTCCGGTGGATCGCGGGTGGTCAGTTCCTCCTTCATTGGGTTCGAAAGACCGTGCTGGAACGCAGCCATTAAGGCCTACGCATTCCAGCCACTTTCAGCTGCCAGGGTTCTGAACTCGATGGCGTAATCTGCCACCGTACGACCTCCTTGTCTGATGCGGAGTAAGCGCGGGGCCGCTTGCCTTCCCCCAAGGGGATTGTCAAAAGTGCTGTGCATTGCCTTCATGAATGCCTCGGATGAAGAACACGACTCAGCGTTGTTCTCCCATAGAGGCGTGGCCCAAGCTAGTGCACACCCTGATAACAAAGAGATGATAAAGGCGACCTTAGATCGCTCAGTAGGGAAGCGGCAGGGCTGTTGCTCAAAGACCAGGGAGGATTTCAGAAGAAACCCCTGACGGCGGTCTGGGCCCTCATCATATCTATCAGGGAAGGACACATGGGACTCCCTAGTAGTTATTGGGGATTCCTGAGGTGGGGGGGAAGGTACCGAACCCAGTGGTTCAGCTGGGGGAGTCACTACCTATCATTTCTACCCTGCTAACCACAAAGTAATACAGAAATGGACCACAATAAACCTTACTGCTAATTAGCATTTTTTCATTAAAGTATTATTATCGCAATACAATAAGTGTCTCTCTATTCTCTATTCCATCACAGAAACACACAGAACACGCAATACTGAGACCAATTTTTTCATTCAATGTCAAAATGGAAAAACTGAAACGCTACATTAAAGGTAAGGCTATAATAAATTTTACAGCCTAATAGTGACGAGAGTAAAATCAAATCTGTTACTTAGTGTGTCATCTAGATAGTCCATGCATAAAATTGGCAGTCACTTTTATCCAAAGCAATTTAGTTAGTACAAGCCAAGCATGAAGTTATTAAAGGAGATGACATTGTTACAAGTGCACATCACTTGTACCATTAACTGGTCAGACAGGTGTGAAAGAACAAAGAGAGACACAGCTAAGCACAGGGTTAGAGAGTTAGAGAATATGCAAGTATCACATTTCATTTACAGCACTTTGCACATGTATTTATGCAGAGAAACATACTAGATAGATTGAAGCTTACATCATATAGTCCATGCAACAGAGAGTTAAAGGCCTTGTTCAAAGACCCAGTAGTGGTACCTGTGTCAGGTCTGCAATTTCAACCCTCAACCTTCAATTCTGTTGCCCAGTATTTTAAACATGGTGCCACCACTGCCCAATACCCAAAAGTGTTATACAATGTTTTATCAAAATTTCAGCATAAAATGATAGAGTATCATGATAGCTGCCAGATGATTTGTATTTAA
The DNA here is from genome assembly GCA_025084515.1 of Ancistrus triradiatus. Classification (NCBI taxonomy): domain Eukaryota; kingdom Metazoa; phylum Chordata; class Actinopteri; order Siluriformes; family Loricariidae; genus Ancistrus; species Ancistrus triradiatus. The sequence continues at coordinate 173,291 of JAJAGP010001580.1, read as the reverse complement.
GTGTAAGGGGAGGTTACACTAAATACTTGCCACTGTACCACTTATTTCTTTCAGTTTTTTTAATACTGCATACAAATTTCCTGTTTATTCTGGTTGTCTAATAAAGAGATTGATAAATAATTATATATGGTCATTATATCATTGCTAAAACAATTATATATCTAATCTAATGGTGGCTGACTTTGCACTGTACTATAACTATATTTTTGCTTCCTCTCACTGAATGCTTCATTTTACTATCACTTGGTCTGTTAAAGCTCATCATGCTTGTTACATCCTGTAATTACATTTTTGAACTCTTTTGCATCAGTTATGCCTTTAAATAGCTATTCTGAATTTAGTTACTTCCTCCAACCTGCAAGAGTTTAATCCCAAGATATCTTGGTAAACTAGACAACTGAATAATGTGGCTATCAAACTTTAATGCCCTGCCCCTAAACTAAAGATGTGGAATATAAAATTCTGTTTTTAATATAAAAGAAAACAAATGGATTAAAATGTGTACTTAGTGTCAGCAGCGCTCCTTTAAATGGAAACCTCTGGTCATCAGGCAGGCCAGGAAAAATCCATAACTGGCTGCCTGGTGTTTTTATGGTGTTTTATCTGTTCATGTTGCTCAATAAAAAAAAAGGTTTGGGTATGTATGACTACTGCAGAGAGTCTAAAGCTTAATTCTGAAACGAAATGGATCACCGCACATATCTGTTTACTGCATATTTTTTATGTTTTTAACATTTACATTTATATTATTTAGCAAATGCCCTTATGCAGAGTGACCTACAACTGGTATAATCTTACAATTCAAGCAACTGTGGATTAAGGTCAAGTCAAGTCAAGTCAGATTTATTTATATAGTGCTTTTTACAATGGAGCATTGTCTCAAAGCAACTTTACAAGTTTAGATTATCTCCTAATAACTACGTCCAATCCCAAATTGAGCAAACCTAGGGCGACAGTGGCAAGGAAAAACTCCCTAGTTAAGGGCCTTTAAGGGCCTTGCTCAAAGACCAAACAGTGGCAGCTTGGCAGTGGTGAGATTTGAACCCTGAACTTTCTGGAACAGTTCCAGTACCTTAACCACCAGGCTATCACAATCACCTAACACACATTGTAACCAAAATTTTAACCCAAAAAGGCTTTGGTAGGTGTGTATGAGCATCGTATGGTAGGTATTCTGAGGGCATTGAGAAGCTCTTGTGCACATTATGGTTGTGTACATAGACCATAGCAACAAGTGGCTGTTCTTATTTGGATGATCATGAAATCACTCATGTCTCAGTGACGAAGCACTGGGCTTCAGCTGGTCATATGTAACCTTTCCCACACTATGAAGTAAACAAGCCAATGTATTTCACATTGCAATTTATCTTGGTATTCCATTTGCTCTTAAGTAGGGTCAAACATCCTGAGCAAATTTGAGTGGAAAAAGGTCACACAGAGAAAGAATACTGCATAATAAAAATGCATAAATATGTGCTGGCTAGCCCTTGGGGAAATATGTTTCTTTCAAACCATTTGGTCCAGTGGTTTTATTACACTGTCGGCTAGTTAAACCTTTTTTTAATCATGTTTGCACACTTTGTGTATTCCGAGGTGCATGTTACCACTGACTGGAATTTTCAAATAGCTTCAGGCTTTTGCTAGCTGAGCTTCTTCACTTTGAATGCCAGATGGTATCAGAGTGGTGTCAAGTTTCTCAGCTTCTTCCCTGTGTTGCTGCTAATTAGACGATTTACCACCGTAACGGCCCTTAGAGCAGAGTCCACGCAGCAGGGAGATTCCAGCAGTGACACTGACATTTGGGCTCCTGGAAGAGCTGCTTTACCTCAGGATGAAAAACGGATAAAAAGCTAAACTCAGAGGGAATGCATGTACCATCATAAGCTTCCTTGAAATTGGTTAGGTATGGAAAAAATGCAAAAGAACTGCTGAACCTGAACGGGGTGCTAAAAATAGTTAACTATCAAATTTATATTCCAGAAATAATACAGTCATCAAAGACGAATAATTAAGGCTATTCTATAATTTTACAATTCTGTAGTCAAAGTACAAGTCCATCTACATGTTTCAGTGTTAGGTATGGTATTGAGTATGGTACGGTATGGAATATGACTGATAACTGTATCTATATGCTCGTGAGATAAATCCACACGCGCTGCTGCTTCAGGAATTGGTTTGCTCTCATCAAATGCCATGGCAACAGTGGCTGTTTTAGAAGACCAGTCCAGTGTGTGTGTCAAGTGCTTATGAGACTCTTAGATGCACTCTGGTCAGTCACTGATATAACTCTCCTGCCAATGGAATGGAATTAAATGTTTACATAATGAAAGGGCAGTTAATTGACAGTTTTTGTCATTTTCTTTAATGTGTACATTTCGTGGAAAAAAACAGATGATGATCACCCCTCCAGAACAGTTTTCACCCTTCTTGAAAATGCTTTTATGAAAAAACGGGGGCTGTAATCATTACATCTGGACTCTAGGTTGAAAATTGTCCTATAAAAATGAGCAACCATCTAACCTAATGATTTCCATGATATGGCTGTACATAAAATTTTGGATTCCAAAATGTGGGTTGAAGACCTCCTTTGACATTCTTTAAACATAAATAGATAGAAAAAGATATAGAGATAGATAGATTTTCTATCTTCATACAGATATAGAAAATGCAATGAATAGCCACTTTATTAGCAGCCTCATCTAGTAGTGACCTGGATCTCCTTTGGCCCTAAGAACTGAAATTTGTCGAGGCCTGGATTCCACTCGGTGTTGAAATCATTCTGCAATAATACAGACGGACATAAGATTCTTGTTGTTAGTGCAAATTAAATGAAGGTACTATAATGCTCTGAACAACCTGTTCTACCTTGTTCCAGAGATGCTCTATAGGATTAACATCTGGTTATCATAAAGACCAGGGAAGCAAGGAAAACTCCCTGTCATGTTCCTCGAATTAATTTATGCCTATAAGACCTTTGTGGCATGGTGCACTGTACTGCTGAAAGTGTCTGTCTGCCATAAAGGGATGAATTTGGTTTTAGTATTAAGGCTTAGGTAAACCCTACTGTCCATCATCCATCCACAGGTATCAGAGGATCAGGATATGCCAAAAAAACATTCCCTACACTATTACTCCACCTCCACCTGAGCAGTTGACACCATACATTGATTCATGCTGCATGCTCCCAGTGCAACAGAAGTCTGGATTAATTCTACCAGGGGATGTTTTCCACTGCTCAGTGATCCAATATTTGCACTCTTTTTCTTGCCTTTATGTTTCCCTTAGACAAGCTAAGAAATGATGAGTTTTGTGTGTGTAAATGTTAGCTGGAACACCAGCAATGTCTTCAGTTTCAGTTTGCGTGACTGTGCACCTCTTATTCATCAGAATAGTTCCCGACATGCTCCTCTGACCCCTTTTGTCGACAAGTTGATTACTTCCACAGGATCCCTTTCCACTGGATGTTTTTAATCAGTCATACCATTCTCAATATATTTTCAACACAGTTGCATGAGGAACCCTACAAGTTTTTCAGATATTGGCCTCAGCTAGCCTAGCATAGATGACCTGTTTGAAGTCAACCAGATTGCTCAATTTTCTCGTTCTAATATGGATTCACATTGAAACTGATCCACAAAAAACTCCAGACAGGGAATCTCCAATCGTGAAAGGGCAGGTGTCTCTAATAAAGTGGACCCTCAGAGTGTATAGTAAATTGCAATTATCAGGCCATATTACTACATTTTCCACTAATCAGCAGTTCAGGTTCTGAGCTGTAATGTGGCATGGCGCACTGGCTATTGATACAAAAGTTACATGGTAAATGGTATATGAGAAATGGTACAAGGTATATGATGAATTGATTTCAATCAAACACATTTTCCCCGGCATTCTCAGTTTAAGTGCAATCTCAGCCCATAAGGAATTGCTAATCACTGTGTTGATTGCCTTGAGGCAGCCAAATGTGGTTTCCCTATCAGCTTTTGCAGCCTATTCTATCTTATGTTGATGTGTTAGGCTGTTCTTTTTCTTAATGACTGATTTAAACAGAACTAAGCTCATTTACAGGTTTGTTTGTTTACAAGTACAGTGGTGTGAAAAAGTGTTTGCCCCCTTCCTGATTTCCTATTTTTGGTTTGGAACATCAAACCAATTTAAATATTAGTCAAAGACAACACAAGTAAACACAAAATGCAGATTGTAAATGAAGGTGTTTATCATTAAGGGAGAAAAAAATGCAAACCTACATGGCCCTGTGTGAAAAAGTGATTGCCCCCTAAACCTAATAACAGGTTGGGCCACCCTTAGCAGCAACAACTGCAACCAAGCGTTTGCAATAACTTGCAGTGAGTCTTTTACAGCGTTGTGGAGGAATTTTGGCTACTCATCTTTGCAATATTGTTGTAATTCAGCCACAATGGAGGGTTTTCGAGCATGAACTTTTTAAGGTCATGGCACAGCATCTCAATAGGATTCAGGTTAGGACTTTGACTAGGCCACTCCAAAGTCTTCATTTTGTTTTTCTTCAGCCATTCAGAGGGGGACTTGCTGGTGTGTTTTGGATCATTGTCCTGCTGCAGAACCCAAGTTCGTTTCAGCTTGAGGTCACAAACAGAAGGCCAGACATTCTGCTTCAGGATTTTTTGGTAGACAGCAGAATTCATAGTTCCATTTATCACAGCAAGTCTTCCAGGTCCTGAAGCAGCAAAACAGCCCCAGACCATCACATTACCACCACCATATTTTACTGTTGCTATGATGTTCTTTTTCTGAATTCTGTGTTACTTTTACGCCAGATGCAATGGGACACACCTTCCAAAGAGTTCAACTTTTGTCTCTTCAGTCCACAGAATGTTTTCCCAAAAGTCTTGGGGATCATCAAGATGTGTTCTGGAAGACCTGAGATGAGCTTTAATGTTCTTTTTGCTCAGCAGTGGTTTTCATCTTGGAACTCTGACATGCAGGCCATTTTTGCCCAGTCTCTTTCTTAAGGTTGAGGCATGAACACTGACCTTAACTGAGGCAGCTCTTTGGATGATGTTGTTGTGGGGTCTTTTGTGACCTCTTGGATGAGTCATCGCTGCGCTCTTGGGGTAATTTTGGTCAGCCGGCCACTCCTGGGAAGGTTCACCACTGTTCCATGTCTTCGCCATTTGTGGATAATGGCTCTCACTGTGGTTTGCTGGAGTTCCAAAGCTTTAGAAATGGCTTTATAACCCTTTCCAGACTGATAGGTCTCAATGTCTTTCTCAATTGTTCCTGAATTTCTTTGGATCTCGGCATGATATGTAGCTTTTAAGGATCTTTTGGTGTAATTCACTTTGTCAGGCAGGTCCTATTTAAGTGATGTCCTGATTGAGAAGAGGTGTGGCAATAATCAGGCCTGGGTGTGGCTAGAGATGGTGAACTCAGGTGTGAGAAACCATAGTTAAGTTATGTTTTAAATAGTGGGGGCAATCACTTTTTCACACAGGGCCATGTAGGTAAATTTTTTTTCTCACTTAATAATAAAAAACCTTCATTTAAAAACTGCATTTTGTGTTTACTTGTGTTGTCTTTTACTAATATTTAAATTGGTTTGATGTTCCGAAACGCTTAAGTGGAATAAAATAGGAAATCATGAAGGGGGCAAACACTTTTTCACACTACTGTATACAGGAACAGACACATTGTTTTATGCTGATGTTCTGGTCCATGTACATTTGTAGACTTAGTGTTAAATATAATGCTGGAAAGCCCATCTTAAAAGATCAAGTGTCCTTTTAAGAAGAACGGAGTCCTTGAGTGGAGTAGATATGCCATTAGTAAAATTAGCGAGATGCAGCCTTTGAAGTCATACAAGTAGGAAAGTATAGGTCCTTCAGACTTTAAAAAGCCATGAAATAGCTTTTATATGTGTGTATATATACGTACATATATATATATATATATATATGTGTGTGTGTGTGTGTGTGTGTGTGTGTGTGTGTGTGTTTGATATGTATGAATGTACATACAGTGGTGCTTGAAAGTTTGTGAACCCATTAGAATTTTCTATATTTCTGCATAAATATGTAGGTAAAAGTAGATAAAGAGAACCCAGTTAAACAAATAAGACAAAAATATTATACTTGGACATTTATTTATTGAGGAAAATGATCTAATATTACATATTAGTGAGTGGAAAAAATAGGTGAACCTCTAGAATTAGCAGATAATTTGAAGGTGAAATTAGAGTCAGGTGTTTTCTACCAGTGGGATGACAATCAGGTGTGAGTGGGCAACTTGTTTTATTTAAAGAACAGGGATTTATCAAAGTCTGCTCTTCACAACACATGTTTGTGGAAGTGTATTGTGGCACGGACATATTAGACATATTGTCTTGAAGGGTCAGTCTAGTTGAGCCATGCTTCAGTCTCAAAGGTTAAAATACAGAGCAGAGCTTGATTAGTGCCTTCAGGTAAGAGGGTGCTGGTCCATTTTAGCTCTGTAGTGTTTTAAACATGGAGTAGACAGCTACAGGGACACACTGAATGGAGGGAATGATCAATTGATGAAAACGTGGTGCTTTTCTGAAACGGCCACAATGGTCTTGGTTTTTCTGTTTGATAAAAAAAAGAGGCAAAAAGTAGAGTATATTGAATTATCTGAAATAGTAATGATTCTTTGTGTCTAACCATATATCAAAGAGGTTGTTATGACGGAGGTGATGTCTTTTCGAGCACTTAGTGATGGGGTGGGATAGAAATGGCAGGTGGTAGATTGAAGGATAACAGAAGCTGTAGAGTCTCTTCTGTATAAAAGGGTAGAAAGGCATGAGAATTTGTACATCGACAGTGGGAATAGAAATGTGAGAGAAAGGATCTGTTTCTCTCCTCAAAGAAGGCAGCAAAGTCTTCAGCAGTTACGGTGAGTGATGGAAGAGGAGTGTTAAGAACTGAATAAAAGATGACATGAAGTTTGCTTGTGGTAATGAAAAAAACATCAAGCTTTATTTTATGGTGGGACTGTGGTGGCTTAGCGGTTAGACTACTGGACTATCAATTGTAAGTCGCTCTGGATAAGGGCGTCTGCTAAGTGACATTAATGTAAATGTAATGTAAATGTATTTTATAAATGGACAAGTACATGACCGCATTAGGTTCTGTGAAACAGGTCATTGATCGAAATGGATGTTGACTGGACATAGACACAGTCTTTTTATGCTACTGTAATGTGATACTGCAATGTTGCCTTTTAAAAACTTTAAACCTTTAAATATCCAGCGCAGTGCTACTAGTAGGACGTCACAGTAAGGCACAGGAGGCACGCCGTAAGCGGGCTTTTTGAATTACTGCACGTAACGCTTACGACATGCAGTTTCTTTTATTTAGTTTAATTAGTTGTTTATGTCTTCTATTTTATTTTCTGTTTGTTTATTTAGTTTTATTTTATTACTTACAGTTGTTTTGTTTCCTTTTATTTATCTAGTTTTATTTCAGTTATAAATACCAACTGGAGCTAACTGCATTTGGGTCCCAACCCATTTATATTTTGTTTAATACGGTTCGTCATCGTTTTAACATGGCGAACCGTAACAAGAACAGAATCAAAACTAGTCAAAATATTAAAAAAAGATTTGCAATGAAGTAACTCAATTTGTTCTGTGATGAGGGCTACATCCTGTCTCACACACACTGGAGAGCTGCTGCTAGCTGAGTCTTGACAAAAATTATTGCTGCCTCTTCACTCTTGTAATACTCACTTGAGTAATTTCCATCTAGTCTGTCTTTAACATCCATTTTTCACATTCTGGTTGTCCAGGGATGGCATCAATAGTACATTGAACTATACAAAAGTATCCCTTGTGGTTGCTGAGGTCCAAGGGTAATAAGCTGTGTTTGTTTTATATATGGTATAACATAGCCATTTATTATGTCATATATAGCCATTGGCTCTATTTAGCCATCCATAAATAGAGCTCTAGTAAGTGCTTGTGTATGAATGTCAGGACAATCAGTGGGGTTGGCCTCTGTGGACAAGTGGTCTTGGCTGATCTCAGCACAGCTGATGGAATTCCATCAGTGTGAAGCAGGTGGTAGAAAGCCTTTATTTCAGGATGACTATGTTTCTGCGCTCACATAATATTTTTATAAGAGCCTACTCAATGTTGTGACATTTCAGTCCTAAAGCACTTGCACACAAAATGTCTCCCTCTCTCTCTCGGACTCTTTCTCTTTCAGTATCTCATTTTACTTGCATTTGTGTAAAAAACCTTGCCCGTATAGCACACAACAAAATGTAGTGGGAAAATGAATTTTTTAGTTACATCCTCATAAACATGTATTAAAAATGTAACAGGGCTGAGGGCTTAATCTAGGCTGGTAAGATTTACCTGTCTGTATAAACTTGGATCAGTTAAGCGGTTCAGTTTCCTGAGTAGGAAACAGGTTTCTGATTTCTTTTTCATTATGGCCTGCCTGAAACAATTTTTTCTTATACATCTTATCATGATCCCTTGTTGATTCTTTATGCTTCATCTTTGTTTCTTCGTGCTTTTTGTAAACACCTCAATGATTATGCAAATTCAAGCATATTACAGCCAAAATAATCAAAATGGAAATGAGACATTTAATTATGCATCTATTCTGAGCTTACTGTTTAAACACTGAGACATGACTTAGTAGATACGAGGCAACCTTTGGCTGTGCGCAGCCTGCCTGCTCCACACCGCACAACACCTTTGTAATAAACTAAAGAATACTCTGAAATGAACACCAGTCTGCCTTATTTGTTTGCTCCAGGACAGAAGGCTGCAGTGTGCCTTAAAATGAAAAACCACAACCGAAGGTGATATTTGTCAGGGATTTAGTCCTTCAGGAGAAAATCGTTGGCACAATAATTCAAGTCATTATTTGCAAGATGCCAACACGTTCTTAGGTCCACACACAAAAGCATAATATTTCAACACACAGCAGTAGGGGACACTGGACACATTATGTAGCATAGTGATAGATATTGACCCAATGTAATTAAAATAATGTCACCATATAATGGTTGCAAGAACATAATTTAAGTACAGAATCAACAAGTATGTTCAATGAAAACTATGGGAACTGTGTTAAATATATTTCAATGAATTTACTTTATGCCTGTTAGTAGTTATGTAATTATTTAATTTGTTTTTTTTTTTTAGAAACAGCATGTGCTGTTTATCTTGTGTGCCAGGCACAAATGCATAGTCACATTGGAGTTTGGGTGTGTAGGAGTTTGAATGTGCTGTTGCACAGTAATGAGCACATTCATACAAGGAGTATCTGAAATCGTTCACAATTCTGTTCTCTATATTATAGTGTTATATATGGTAGAATGGAGAGCATTTTGGATTTCATTCATTCAGAGTACAGTCGTGCTTGAAAGTTTGTGAAACCTGTAGAATTTTCTAGATTTTTGCATAAGTATGTTCATAAGTATGTGAAACTTTGCTTTCAGTATCTGGTGTGACCCCCCCGTGCAGCAATAACTGTAACTAAACATTTCCTGTAACTGTTGATCAGTCCTGCACCCCGGCTTGGAGGAATTTTAGCCCATTCCTCCGTACAGAACAGCTTCATCTCTGGGATGTTGGTGGGTTTCCACACATTAACTGCTCACTTCAGGTCCTTCCACAACATTTTGATTGGATAAAGGTCAGGACTTTGACTTGGCCATTCCAAAACATTAACTTTATTCTTCTTTAACCATTCTTTGGTAGAACGGCTTGTGTGCTTAGGGTCGTTGTCTTGCTGTATGACCCACCTTCTTTTGACATTCAGTTCATGGACAGATGTCCTGACATTTCGTTTAGAATTCTCTGATATAATTCAGAATTCATTGTTCCATCAATGATGGCAAGCCGTCCTGGCCCAGATGCAGCAAAACAGGAGCAAACCATGATACTACCACCACCATATTTCACAGATGGGATAAGGTTCTTATGCTGAAATGCAGTGCTTTCCTTTCTACAAACTTAATGCTTTTTTTTAAAACAAAAAACTTTATTTTGGTCTCATCTGTCGAGAAAGCATTCTTCCAGTAGCCTTCTGACTTGTCCATGTGATCTTTAACAAACTGTAGACGAGCAGCAATGGTTTTTTTGGAGAGCAGTGGCTTTCTCCTTGCAACTCTGCCATCCACATCCGATGGTGGACTCATGAACATTAACATTAGCCAATGTGAGAGAGGCCTTCAGTTGCTCAGCAGTTAACCTGGGGTCCTTTGTGACCTCGCCAACTATTACATGCCTTGCTCTTGTAGTGATCTTTGTTGGTCGACCACTGCTAGGGAGGGTAACAATGGTCTTGAATTTCCTCCATTTGTACACAGTCTGTCTGACTGTGGATTGGTGGAGTCCAAACTCTTTAGATATGGTTTTGTAACCTTTTCCAGCCTGAGCATCATCAACTCTTTTTCTGAGGTCCTCAGAAATCTAATTTGTTCGTGCCACGATAAACATGTGTTGTGAAGAGCATACTTTGATTCTAAAGGGTTCACAAACTTTCAAGCACCACTGTTGGTCAGCAGGTCTGTCTCCAACCCATCGTAGGGCACATACACTCACACACCCATGCACACATTCACACACTAAGGACACTCTAGAAACACCAATTAACCTAACACGCATGTGTTTGGAATGTGGGAGGAAACCAGAATACCTGGAGGACATGCAGACTCCACACACACAGAGCCCAGAGTCGGGATCAAACTGGGGATCTCGGAGCTGTGAGGTGACAGTGCTAACCACTTCACCATCGTGCCAGCCAAGCATTTTGGATACATAGTCAAAAATGTTTTAGAAATGATACCCATTAACAGGCTATTAAAATTTTAATTTTGACCATCCTAATCAGTAGTTATTCTCATAGTATTCTAGACAATGTAAATAAGAAATGTGAATATTTTCAAGTTATGGAATGGGCAAATCGACATTAAAATTCTGATATGAAATACACATGTATCATTCTAATTAGTAAGTATTGCAACATATGGCACAGTGGTTAGCACTGTCACCGCACCGCTCCAGAAACCCTTGTCTCCCCATGTCTACGTGGGTGTCTGCAAGATTCTTTGGTTTCCTCCCACACTCCAAAGACTTGGTAGGTCGATTGGTGGGTCTAAAGTGTTCCTGTCTGTTTGTGCATGTGCCCTGTTATGGACTGACTATATGTATCCTTGCTGTAACATGTATGATAGTCTAAACAACTGTAATTAAATCATTATCTCAACCTAAAAACATGTATTAAGTATTAAGTGAGTATGTATTAAGATTCGAGAAGCCTTTTATGACCATATACAAAGTATACAGTGGAGTGAAATATTGTTTCTCTAGGATGATGAGAAAAAAGCAGATATACGGTACTGAATCTCTGGAATGGCAGGGGTGGGAGATATCATACAGAAGAAGAGTGGCTATATGACTGCATAAAGCTTTAGAGAGTTATGATTCTCTATACATATGACCAAAAAGTCAGAGACCAAAGTCGAACTCAAATTTATTTCTATAACATTTTTTACAGTGGATCACTGTCACAAAGCAGCTTTACATCTATCTAGACCCAAAGCCCCAACTGAGCAAGCCTAGGATGACAATGGCAAGGAAAAACTCTCTAAACATTATGAGGAAGAAACCTTGGCTGATCCAAGACTCAAAAAGGGACCCATCCTCCTTGGGTGCTTAGATGTTATATGTAAGAATTAAACTAATAAATTACCTAATTAATAAGCTAATAAAAACATCATGTCCTCAGTGGGAAAATTTGTTGGCATGGCATGCTCAGTCAACAGGAACAGGGGAGGGGGAGTAATTGCCCTCCGATGTAATGATGGAAGAGCAGCTTGAGTGGAGCTGGACCTGGAATTGAAAGAACATCTTAGAGTGAGGAGTGGAACTGGTACCAGAAGAAAAGTTTAATGTGAAAGAATATGTAGTTAGTGATGTTAAGAACACAGAGTCTGTTAACAGAACATACTGTATTAGTGCAAGTGTAGCACGAGATTCTGGCAGCACTAACTAAAACAGCATAGCTAAAACATCAGATTTTCACACAAGTCCTAAAAGTACATAAAGAGAACCTGATTAAACAAATACAGTATGGAAAACATCTTTGTACACTTTTCCAGCCTGATGAGCATCAATAACTCTTTTTCTGAAGATCTCAGAAATCACCTTTGTTCATTTCATAATACACTTCTATAAACGTAACAGTCAGTCTATGAGATCCTTGTTCTTTAAATACAATATGGTGCCTTCTCACACTTGATTGTCATTCTATTGATTGAAAACACCTGTAAAGAGTCTCGCAGGCAAGGACTGAAATCAGTTGCAGGTTTATTGGAACAAAACACAAACTGTAGCCGAACGAGGGTCATAGCCGTGAGGACAAACAATCTGGCAAACACACTCCAGGGCAAACCATAAACAAATTTCATAATCCGTAAGCACAAGATCATACATGAAGAAACCAAGTAACATTTGGTAAATGCTCAGAATTGCTGTATAAGGGACGAACACGACCTCGCAACGAGCGTCCATCTGTGTGAGGTAAATATACCTACACAAATGACCTCTGTACCACACACGGTGGCAAATAAAATTCCAGCGATGGTGACCTCTGGTGGTAAGGAGGAGCAGCCACAGCCGGTGTGACAACATCCGACTAATTTCACCTTCAAATTAACTGGCAGTCCTAGGGGTTCACATACTTCACATCAATATTATATCAATAACTGAATCAGCAATATTTTCCTCACTAAATGAATGACCAAGTACAACTCAAAATCAGAAAAAGTTGGGACAGTAAGAAAAATGCAATTAAAAAGTATATGCAGCGTTCTTTACATTTCCTTTTACTTTTATTTCATTGCACACAGTATAAACCCAAGATATTTCAGTTAGTTTGTCTTGTCTACCTTTATTTCATTTGCTAATAAACATCCATTCCTGCCTTTCAGTCTTGCAACACATTCCAAAAAAAAATGGGACATGGACAATTTAGGACTAGTAATGAGGGAAAAAAACAACTAAATAATTGTGTTTTCAAACAGGTATATGTCAACAGGTGATTATAATCATGACTTTCTGCAAAAGCAGTGTCCATGAAGGCTGAGTCTTTGAGGAGTAAAGATGAGCAGAGGATCTCCAGTTTGTCAACAAATGTGTTGAAATGCTTAAAAACAGTGTTCCTCAAAGAAAGACTGGAAAGGATTTATGTATTTCTCCATCTACAGTGCATAATATCATTAAGCAATTCAAGAAATCTGTAGGAATTTCAGTGCATAAAGGGCAAGGACATCAACATAAACTAAAGAAGCGTGATCTCTTATCCCTCAGACGGCACTGCATCATGAAGCATCATTCATCAATACCTGATAGAGCCACATGGACAAGGGATTACTTTATCAAACCATTGTCAAGCACTACAATGCAGAGTTACATTCACAAATGCCACTTAAAACATTACTGTGCAAAAAAGAAGCCTTATGTTAACCATGCCTGGAAGCAGCATCAATTTTTCTGGACTCTGAGACATCTTGAATGGACCATCACACAGTGGACACATGTATCGTGGTCAGACCAATCAGTATTCCAGATCTTTTTTGGAAAACCATCCAGACTGTTATCAGCAAGTCCAAAACCCAGGCTCTGTCATGGTATGGGATTGGGTAAGTGCCCTTGGCAAAATTCATTTACCCTTATGTGATGGTTGCATTAATGCAGAAATGTGCACTGAGATTTTAGAGCAACATATGCTGCCTTCAAGACAACATTTTTTTCCATGAGTGTCTGTGCATTTTTCAACGCAAAACAAGCCAAATCAGAAAACGTTTGGACTGAAATTTCTAAATCCCTTCCAGTCTTTCTTTGAGGAACATTGTTTTTAAACATTTCAATAATTTTCTTACACATTTCTTGACAAACTGGAGGTCCTTTGCTCATCATTGCTCCTCAAAGACTCATCCTTTCATGGATACTGCTTTTGTACCAAATCATCATTATAATCACCTGTTGACATTACTTGTTATAAATCACATCATTATTTAGTTTTTTTTTTGTTTGTTAGTTTTTTTACCCCATGAGCCTTAAACTGTCCCTGTCCCAACTTTTTTTGGAATGTGTTACAGGCCTAAAATGCAGGAATGGATGTTTAGTAACAAGTGAAATGAAGTTGACCAGAAAAAAAAAACATGAAATATCTTGGGTTCTTATTGTCTACTATGAAATACAAGTCAAAGTAAATGTAAGGAACACTGCATATATATTTTATTTCTCTTTTGTGGTTGTATAATATTTTGCTTCGTTTGTTTAATTGGGTTCTCTTTATGTGCTTTTAAGAGTGAAGTTCAGATGGTGTTTTAAGTACAGTGTAGTAGGTATATATTAGGTATATTTGCATATTGATGCAAAGAAATATAGAAAATTCTTTCACAAACTTTCAGTCACCACTGTACTACTACTAGTGTACAAGCAGAGCCTACATATTGTATTGCAAAATACAAAATATTTGCATCTAAAACTGCACAATACTGCAGCAGTATACAGTGGGGCAAAAAAGTATTTAGTCAGCCACTGATTGTGCAAGTTCACCTACTTAGAAAGATGAGAGAGGTCTGTAATTTTCATCACAGTTACACTTCAACTATGAGAGACAAAATTAGGGAAAAAAAATCCAGGAAATCACATTGTAGGACTTTTAAAGAACGTAATTGTAAATCATGGTGGAAAATAAGTATTTGGTCATCCTCAAACAAGCAAGATTTCTGTCTCTCACAGACCTGTAACTTCTTTAAGAAGCTCTTCTGTCCTCCACTGGATACCTGTATTAATGGCACCTGTTTGACTTTGTTTTCTGTATAAAAGACACCTGTCCACAGCCTCAAACAGTCAGACTCCAAACTCATCCATGGCCAAGACCAAAGAGCTGTTGAAGGACACCAGGAAGAAAATTGTAGACCTTCACCAGGCTGGGAAGAGTGAATCTACAATAGTCATGCAGGTTGGTGTGAATAAATCAACTGTGGGAGCAATTGTAAGACATAAAAGACCATTGATAATCTCCCTTGACCTGGGGCTCCATGCAAGATCTCATCCCGTGGGGTCAAAATGATCATGAGAACGGTGAGCAAAAATCCCAGAACGACACGGAGGGACCTGATGAATGACCTGCAGAGAGCTGAGACCAATTGTAACAAGGCTACCATCAGTAACACACTATGCCAAGAGAGACTCAGATCCTGCAGTTGCCAGGCGTGTCCCCCTGATTAAGCCAGTACATGTCGATACCCGTATAAAGTTTGCCAGAGAGCATATGGATGATCCGAAGAGGACTGGGAGAATATCACTGTGTCAGATGAAACCAAAATAGAACTTTTTGGTAAAAAACTCAACTGGATGAAAAAAGGATGCTGAGTCGCATCCCAAGAACACCATACCTACTGTGAAGCATGGGGGTGGAAACATATGGCTTTGGGGCTGCTTTTCTGCAAAGGGGACACCGGACGGACTCATCCATGTTTAAGGGAAGAATGAACGGGGCCATGCATTGTGACATTTTAAGCCAAAAACCACCTTCCATCAGTGAGAGCATTGAAGATGGAACGTGACTGGGAATTCCAGCATGACGATGATCCCAAACACACCGCCCAAACACACCGCTCATGCAAAAAAAAAAAGGAGTGGCTTCGCAAAAAGCATTTCAAGGTCCTGGAGTGGCCTAGCCAGTCTTCAGACCTCAACCCCATAGAAAATGTGTGGAGGTAGTTGAAAGTTCATGTTGCCCCAATACATCATTGCTCTAGAGTAGATCTGCATGGAGGAATGGGCCAAAATACCAGCTACAGTGTGTGCAAACCTGGTGAAGACTTACAGGAAACGTTTGAACTCTTTCATTGCCAACAAAGGTTATGTTACAAAGTATTAAGTTGAACCAAATTTATTGACCAATACTTTTCCACCATAATTTACAATTAAATTCTTTAAAAATCCCACAATGTTATTTCCTGGATTTATTTTTTTCACATCTTGTCTCTCATTGTTGAAGTGTACCTATGATGATCAGTGGCTGACTAAATACTTTTTTGCCCCACTTTACATAGAGGTAAAACAGAGAGGCAATGTATAAAATGTAGCAGCAGTATAGATGTTTTACCATGGCTGAAATCGAAGCTTGAAGTGGGATGGGGAATGCTCAGTTCAGTGTGTTGGGAAGTCCTAAAGGCTTTGGGGAAGAAACTGTTACAGGGTCTGGCAGGGCCAGCACATATGCTTTAGGGCCTTTGCCAGATTGCAGGAGAGAAAAGTTGTGTGATGTGTCATTTACAATTCTGGTAGCTTTATGGACGCAGTGTTTGTGATAAATGTTGGTTATGAGGGGGACAGGGACTCCAACGATCGTCTCAGATGTCATCACTTTCCTCTGTATTGACTTTGGTCCAAGAGGGTGTAGATTAGTGCAGTTGCCGTGGATGGTGTTCTGGATGTCTATAACTTCCACCTTTTTCCTGTCAGCGATTTACTTAAATCTAATTCAATGATTTATTATACAGTGCTAAAAGAAACTCATTGTGAGACAGCAAAGGGCCTTTTGCACATTTAACACATTTTCTGCACATCCTCAAGGCACTAAGCTGAATGAAAGAACCCAGCCAGTAAAGTGTGAGCGTGAACAGATACATGTGGAGAGGAAACACAGTACAGAACCAAAGTCCATCTTAATATGCAGACAACAGATAGGATAGTCTGTTTACACCATGCATTATCATGTGTATCACTGAGTAATTGGAATAATCCGTTATTAGATTTTTTCCAGAAGAAATAATGGAAAATAGCTCCAGTCATCTGAATGTTCGCTAGCTTTTTATGGAATGAGTTACATTTGCATAATGATTTTTGACTGGACAGTATTCATGGGCATTATTCATTCTGTATTTTCAATATGACAGCAGGTATTATGTTCACTGACAGTGCTTGCCAGTCTAATGTACGAACACTGTTTATCCTTCAATACTACAGTGGTGCTTGAAAGTTTGTGTACCCTTTAGAAATTTCTATATTTCTGCATAAATATGACCTAAAACATCATCAGATTTTCACACAAGTCCTAAAAGTAGATCAAGAGAACCTAGTTAAACAAATGAGACAAAAATATTATACTAGGTCAATTATCTATTGAGGAAAGTGATCCAATATTACATATTAGTGAGTGGAAAAAGTATGTAAACCTTTTGTTCAGTATCTGGTGTGACCGTTCTGTGCTGCAATAACTGCAACTAAATGTTTCCTGTAACTGATCAGCCCTGCACACTAGCTTGGAGGAATTTTAGCCCATTCCATATCCCATACAGAACAGCTTCAACTCTGGGATGTTGGTGGGTTTCCTCACATTAACTGCTCACTTCAGGCCCTTCCATAATATTTCAATTGGATTAAGGTCAGGATTTTGACTTGGTCATTCCAAAACATTAACTTTATTCTTCTGTAACCATTCTTTGGTAGTGTTCTTCTGATGGTGGACTCATGAACAGTAACATTAGCCAATGTGAGAGAGACCTTCAGTTGTTTAGAAGTTACCCTGGGATCCTTTGTGACCTCGCCAACTATTACACGCCTTGCTCTTGGAGTGATCTTTGTTGGTCGACCACTCCTGGGGAGAGTAACAACGGTCTTGAATTTCCTCCATTTGCACACAATCTGTCTGACTGTGGATTTTGTTGGAGTCCACACTTTAGAGATGGTTTTGTAACATCTGCCAGCCTTATGAGCATTAACAACTCTTTGTCTGAGGTCCTCAAAAATCTAATTTGTTCGTGCTATGATACACTTCCACAAACTTGTTGTGAAGAGCAGACTTTGATAGATCCCTGTTCTTTAAATAAAACAGGGTGCCCACTCACACCTGATTGATTTCCTATTGATTGAAAACACCTGACTAAGTTCACCTTCAAATTAACTTCTAATCCTACAGGTTCACATACTTTTGACACTCAATAATATGTAATATTGGATCATTTTCCTCAATTAAGAAATGACCAAGTATAATATTTTTATCTCATTTGTTTAACTGTGTTCTCTTTTTCTATTTTTAGGACTTGTCTGAAAATCTGATGATGTTTTATGTCATATTTATGCAGAAATATAGAAAACTCTAAATGTTCACAAAGTTTCAAGCACCACTGTATATGGAAAGCCCGGTTTAGTGGAATTCAGTATTGGATCAAGGAATCAAATATCTCGCTGCAATATCATACTGTTCAATCATTAAACTCAAAATTATTCTTGTGAACAGTGCAGCCTGAAAAATATCATTTGAAATCCCTAGCACAGAGCTAACAGACTCTTATTGAAGCCCATGCATCTATGGATATCTATGGCAAAAAAAGAAACATCAACAAATCATGGAATTCAGTATCCCATAGCAAGTAAAGAAACTGAAGCTGAGAAACTATCATCCGATATACATCAAAATCTTCAAGAAATGAAATATTAAACATGTGGAATCGCCATCAATATTATTAAAACTCTGTTACTAGATATCAAACATGCTGTACATGCAAGGAAACCTTAACTATTTCTGAACTAGAAGTCAGTGTAACATCTGTGTCAGACAGTGAGTGCGTTTACATGCATTTAATAATCCTGTCATAGTCGGATTTCTGCAGTTATATGATTATTCAAGTTCCCATTTATACAGAATACTCCGATCTAGAAATCAGATTAAGAAATCCGATAAACAGAGGTAGATTTTACCCTAGTAATCGGATTACTTATAGCATGTATACCCAGAGGGGCTAGCGGAAAAAACACGATGGCCAGATCCGCTTTAGAAATTCAGCTTCTTTTGGGCTTATTTACATAGACCAGATGGGGAATTTTCTCGTGGAATCTGGCAACCCTGGAATTAAAACTAGCACCCGGTAAATGGCTATCAAACACTTTGTGGAGACTCTGAAATGCCTGACTGCTATGTACCGGTAACAGTAATGAAGCATAACATGTCCAGAATTGAATAATATTTAAATTTATTCCCTGCAGTGATCATGTTAACTTTGATTCAATCAGAAAATCAACAAAGCATGTCATCTGATTGGAGGTACAAAACATTTACATGAGACTGCATGTCTTTGAATGATTAAGTTTCTGTTAGCCTGTAATCATAAGAGGAAATGTTTAATTTACGCTGGGCTGCTGAGAACAAAATATCATCAAATAAATATAATCAATTAACTTTGTTGACTTTTTGGTAGTCCGCTGAATTAAATTGGCAATAGAAAGGCAGAAAAAATATAATTATATTTCTGTCTATTTTTGTATATATTTCAATGTATGTATCTGAACACTAGTAAAACTGATGAATTTGCAAATAAAATGTTGTTTTTGGGGCAGCACAGTACTACAGTAGGTAGTGTTTGTGTCCCGCAGATTCAACAAGGTTTGTTCCCCACCTTTGGTTGTTTTTATGTAGACTTACAGTTGTGCTTGAAAGTTTGTTAACCCTTTAGAATTTTCTATATTTCTGCATATGACCTAAAACATAATCAGATTTTCACACAAGTCCTAAAAGTAGATAAAGAGAACCCAATTAAACAAATGAGATAAAAATCTTATACTTGGTCATTTATTTATTGATCCGATATGACATTTACTAATATTACATTATTAGTAAGTGACAAAAGAATGTGAACCTGTAGGATTAGCAGTGTATTTGAAGGTGAAATTAGAGTCAGGTTTTTTCAATCAATGGGATGACAATCAGATGTGAGTGGGCACCTTGTTTTATTTACAGAACAGGGATCTATCAAAGTCTGCTCTTCACAAGACGTTTGTGGAAGTGTATTGTGGCACAAACAAAGGAGATTTCTGAGGACCTCAGAAAAAGAGATGTTGATGCTCATCAGGCTGGAAAAAGTTACAAAACCATCATTAAAGAGTTTGGACTCCACCAATCCACAGTTACACAGATTGTGTACAAATGGAGGAAATTCAAGACCATTGTTCCCCTCCCCAGGAGCGGTCGACCAACAAAGATCACTCCAAGAGCAAGGCGTGTAACAGTTGGCAAGGTCACAAAAGGCCCCAGGGTAACTTCTAAGCAACTGAAGGCCTCTCACATTTTCTAATGTTAATGTTCATGAGTCCACCATCTGAAGAACACTGAACAACAAAGGTGTGCATGGCAGGGTTGCAAGGAGAAATCCACTGCTCTCCAAAAAGAACATTGCTGCTTGTCCGCAGTTTGCTAAAGATCACGTGGACAAGCCAGAAGGCTATTGGAAGAATGTTTTGTGGACGGATAAGACCAAAATAAAACTTCTTTATTTAAAAGAAAAGTGTTATGTTTGGAGAAAGGAAAACACTGCATTCCAGCATAAGAACCTTATCCCATCTGTGAAACATGGTGGTGGTAGTATCATGGTTTGGGCTTGTTTTGCTGCATCTGGACCAGGATGGCTTGCCATTATTGATGGAACAATGAATTCTGATTTCTATCAGAGAATTCTAAAGGACCATGAACTGAATCTCAAAAGAAGGTGGGTCATGCAGCAACACAACGACCCTAAGCACACAAGTCGTTCTAGTAAGGAATGGTTATAGAAGAATAAAGTTAATGTTTTGGAATGGCCAAGTCAAAGTCCTGACCTTTATCCATTCAAAATGTTGTGGAAGGGCCTGAGCTGAGCAGTTAATGTGAGGAAACCCACCAACATCACAGAGTTGAAGCTGTTCTGTACGGAGGAATGGGCTAAAATTCCTCCAAGCCAGTGTGCAGGACTGATCAACAGTTACAGGACGGTCAAACCAGATACTGAAAGCAAAGGTTCAAATACTTTTGCGACTCACTAATATGTAATGTTGCATCATTTTCCTCAATAAATAAATAACCAAGTATAATATTTTTGTCTCATTTGTTTAACTAGGTTGCATTTATCTACGTTTAGGACTTGTGTGAAAATCTTATGATATTTTACATCATATTTATGCAGAAATATAGAAAATTCTAAAGGATTCACAAACTTTCAAGGACCACTCTATTCTTCCTATTCCATGTGAGTTTTGCCAACATCCCATATACAGTATGGAGCTTGTTTAGCTTAAGCTATAAAGTTTGTGGACATTGAAAAACTACAACAATATGGCTATTGGTATGGAGTTTGTCCCTCTTTTTATGCTTTTTAACAGCTTTCAGTTTTCTGAGAATGCATTCTGCTAGATTTAGGAACTTTTATGTCTGAGAAATCAGACACTGGACAATAAGTCCTGGACAATAAGCACTGACTTACACGGGAAAGAAGATTGTTTTACACACAATGTTAGCTAGTTACATCAAGCGTATGTGCTAGATATACAATTCTATGCAAAAGTCTTAGGCCACCATTAAATTTATTATTTTAACAGTGGTATCCTTACCATACATAATTAGTTTTCAGTCTCTTTATTAAGATATTAACAGAAAAAGTACATTTGTACATAAAATAAAACATCCACAATTTTCAGAACAAACTCCCTATGCATGCAAAAGTCAGTATTGAGTGTAACCTCCTGAAAACGTAGTTTCTTAGCTGCTACCCTTCCAAAAAGACCATTCCTGATCAAGTTTCTTTGACCGTAGAAGGGTCAACTTGGCATCTAGATGAAGCTGCCAGATGCTGCTTTTCTAAAGTATCTGTATTTCTGGTTGTGTTCTAATAAAGAGACTGAGAAAAATTATATATGGTTGTTATAACATTGCTAATGTGATATTGACTTGGTGACCTAAAACTTTTGCACAGTACTATATTATATTATATATATTATTATATATATATTATATATGTGAGAAGCCTTGTAATAAAACCATTTAATCTCACATACTAATAAAAGCACAGTCTTGTCTGCTTCTCTTCTTCAAAACATGATCATCAATCACTCAGTCCAGCAGTATGCCTAGAAAAATGTATGAAAAATGTCTAGGCAAATGCATTTAAAATAAGGTTAGTGCCTGTTTGTATGAAATGGCTAAACTAACTGAATTAAGACAGTGTTACAGTCATAAAAGCAAATATTACATATGACTATTACGGTCAAGGCTTCTGAAGCCGGAGGGCGGCACCGGCCGAGTCGACGTGGCGGCCGAGTGACTATAAATAACGCCCCATAAGCGCCGGCCGGCGGCACACTATCGGCTCATATACGCGACTTCTCTCGCTTTGTATACCTCATTTTTCAATGGCGGATATTTGCAGGGCTTAAAGGTACGACTAGTCCTGAAAGAGGACTAGCCGAGTAGAGTCTGGAGGCTCGAGGTGAATTTGTCAGGGCCATAGGAAGGGAAAGATAACCGCTACTGACCTCACATTTCCTATCTCGCTGCGTTCCCCCTGCCGCCGCTCTCCGTGCCGTTCGGCGATCAGTTTCCACAGCGTTCCCCCAGCAAAACATGGTTGTATTCCTCCTCCCCATCGGGAGGCCAGTTATTCCCTTTCCTCGCCCGGGTTCCGTACTCTTGCGGTTATCCCAGCACATGGAAGCCTTCTCGGAGTTCCGCTCTCCGTTTGCCGAGGTTCGATGTGTGCGCATGCGCCTTCGCCACATGCTTCGGCTTCTCTCGGGCCTCTCCGGAGATCTTCGTGCTGCGCCTGTGTAGTGCACCTTTATCAGACGCTTAGCAGTGATCTCTGTTTTACGTTCCTTTTGGCTTCTAAGTTCACCTTATATACTCACGGCTCGGGCATTGGTTTTGTTATTGTCCACTTAGTTAAAACTCTTCCTTTCAGCCGTTTTCGGCATCGGAATCCTTTGTTTGAGTCCGTTTATTAAACGGCCTTTCTGTCTGTCCTTACGGCTATAGTTTGTCTCCTCCCCCGTTCCTCTCGCGGCCAAGTGGTGCAGTGGTAACACACTTGGGGCCCTCCTACCCCGTGATTCCCTGCTCGAATCCCAGCCACGGTCAGTCACTAGTGCGCGTCTGCACACACTGGCCTTAACGTTTATTAGAATATCTTCATATATAAATACTTATTTATATATATATATATATATATATATATTTATTTATACACACACACACACATATATATATATATATATATATATATATATATATATATATATTTTTTTTTTTTTTTTTAATTTATTTGCTCCTGCACTTGGGTCCACCTCCTTTGAGTTTCCGTCGACCAGTATCCCGCCAGCTGGTCGAACCTTAACAATGACGTGCAGGCTGAGATTGTATCCGTGTTTTTTTCGTGTATGTTTGGACAGATTTGTAGTTTTGTGACCGGCAAACTTTTGTTTGTTTCTAACTCTATTGTTTGTTCCATTTGGATTCCAGTATCATAGTTGTCCATTATTGGCTGCAAGAATCACTCAGGCGTGTGGATGAATATCTCAGTTCTCTCTCAAATGTAAAAGGAGCCTCATTGAAAATGCATGCTGGCATTATGAGCTCCTGTCATTGTTTCCTCTGAGTCCTTCTGAACTGCTGAGATATGATGCTGATAATGAACAAGCGGGTCAGAGAGAAACACTATAGGCATATAAGTGTTTTGTGGCAATGAAGGCGCAGGGCTTTTGGGACATGGCCCACTTCAGACCAGCAATATTAAACCTTCTTGTGTTGTATGGTTAAGAAAGGGCTTTTTGCCAGTTTGTAGGTCTTTTAATGATTTTGCAATTTTATTTTACTGCATGTATTTCCTCTGGTTTCCTCCCACATTCCAAAGGCATGCATTAGGTTAGTTGGTGTTTTCAAATTGGCCCAGTAAGAATGTATCTGACTAGTATCGACGTAACCTTGTTCCGGTCATGAATAGCCATTGATGCTGATGAAACAAACAAACTCATATTTTCTTACTTTGTCATCTTTGCTCAACAATACAGAAACTGGGGCTGTGAGTTTATAAACTTATATAACTTTATATGAGCATTTGTGTATGAGTATGTATGATGATTTCTAGATACCCTCCCATATCACACAGTTTTAATCCACATGACTTTCTTGCTACTCTTTCATTATCAAAAGGTATGTTCCCATTAATATCAATGCTTAATCGACACACACTTGACTGTATGAAAAAGATTGCGGTGTTACAGGTGTTATGACTGAATTTGAATGTTATGTACAGTAATTGTTTCAGTTCTGTTGTAGTTTTTTGAAACAAAAAAACTATTGTCAAATAATTTAAAAAGTATTAGCTGTATTTTTTGCAACTTATTATAAGTCCAGCTTACTATGATGTCTACATGCAACTTTATTCAGTTAACATGTAGGCTACATCTATAAACCCAGTTAATGCAATAGATAATTGAGAATCATCAAATTAAATGTAAAGCTGATATTTTTTTATTTCATAATAATTACACTGCACTGTATTGTACAAGGCTTCCAGTTTATCAGGTGGATTTTTAGTGTACACTCTCTATAACTATTATACAAATCATGTACTGCCCATTTACTTGACATGCTTATGATAACCATGAACAAGATTGCAGGTGAACTGTACACTCTCCCTACAGTGCTTCATGCAGCTCTTTGTCTACACAAAACAGCATCCACCTTCATAAATAAATATTAGGAGTAATGTCATGATGATAAATGATACAGGCATCCAAAAGCTCTCACCAAATCCAGACACTGAACCTCTGTAAATTATCGTTTATCAAATGTATGTTTTTAATCTTTTAATTATATAGGGCTAATTATTCAGTTCATAGTGCCACTAACAAAGAAATGCCCTAAACTGTAATTTAATATCAGTAGAGCAATGCTGAAAGTACTCATGTGGAAGGACTGACATTTCATAACTGGATCTATTAAATCTGCAGGCTGCAGGTTAATGTAGGGGTGTTTATGTGATTATAACAACTTCTACATATTTGTCTGGGGAAATAATGATTAAATCTCTCTCTCTCTCTCTCTCTCTCTCTCTCTCGCTCTCTCTCTCTCTCTCTCTCTCTCTCTCTCTCTCTCTCTCTCTATCTCTCTCTATATATATGGTTTTGATAGTTTTTCTCCATCATTCTGCACTCCAATTCAATACCCAATAATGAAGAAGTGAATTGTATATTTTTTTTGCAAAGTTACTGAAATTGAACTAATTGAACTGAAATATTGCATTGACATAAATATCTGGACTCTTTACTCAGTACTTAGTTGAAGCACCTTTGACAGTGATTACAGCCTCCAGTCTTATTGGGTTTGATGCCACAAGGTTTGCCCATCTGGATTTGTGATTTTTTGCCATTCTTCTCTGCTTCTCTTCTCTTCTCTTCTAATAAGGTACTGATGTGACTGTGGTGTGTTAGTGTGTGTTGTGATGGTGTGAGTGGATCAGACACAGCAGTGCTGCTGGAGTTTTTATACATTGTGTCTACTCACTGTACACTATATTGGACAATCCTACCTAGTTGGTGCACCCTGTAGATGTAAAATCAGACAGAAGCTCATCTGTTGCAGTGTCACTGCAGTGCTGAGAATGTCCACCACCCAAATGTACTATTCATGTGGGGGTCCTGATCATTACAGAACAGTGTAAAGGGGACTAACAGAGGATGCAGGGAGACAGATGGACTACAGACTGTAATCTCATCGACTAGGAGGAATTGTAGCCCATTCCTCCATTCAGTACAGCTCCAATTCTGTGGTATTGGTGGGTTTCCTCACACAAACCTTTCCCACAACATTTCTATTGGATAAAGGTAAGGAATTTGACTTGGCTATTCCAACACATTAACTTTATTCTTCTTCAACCATTTTTTAATTAGAATGACTTGTGTGCTTTGGGTCTTGCTGCATGACCCATGTTCTCTAGAGATTCAGTGTACAGACTGATGTTCTGACATTGTTTTTTTTAATTTGCTGGTATAATTCAGAATTAATCGTTCCACCAATTAATTTTAGAAATTACCCTGTGCTCCTTTGTGACCTTGTGCAATTGGAAATTGGTGACATATTCAAGTAAACTCAAATGATGAAATCAGTCCTTTACATGAATTCGAGAATTAACAATTAAGTTCTCCATCTACAACAATCCTCACAAAATTAGTCTCTGATATGAACTCATGCAAAATGACTTAATCCGTTCTTCTTATCTGCACATGGAGAACTTTCCCAAATTATAAATGATTGATTATAAATGGCGATATAACCCCAGTTTACATGGACGTCAGTATGGATTAGTTATTGTCAGCAATTTATTAGTTCTTCAGTCAGCCAATTGCTACACAAAAAGACTGAAAAATGAAGACTTAGGACTTAGGGCAAATGACAGCTGAACAGATTTTCATGCAAACCCACACAAACATGCTTTGTAGTTAAATGTATGTAGTATAATCTGTGGAAATCCTGTTAAATTAGTAAAAGATCTCAGATTATATTGCTGTGCCCAAAAACAGATGACTTGGAGAGAAAGACCACCAACAGGCACCACACATCGAGCTCTCCATTCAAAGGTCTAACCAAATTCACACAAACAGGCTTTACAGGCAAACCCAATGTTAAATATGGTTACATTCATTCAGTATTCACTGACAGTGATTAAAAATAGGTGCTCTAGGCAATAACAAGATGAGCACAGGCACCAATGTGGTCTCTAGAGCCAGTTCTCCATGTCAAGGTCTGGCCAAATTCACACAAACAACCATATACTGTATATGATTCATATACGGTGGAGCAAAAAAGTATTTAGTCAGTCACTGATTGTGCAAGTTCTTCGACTTAGAAAGATCAGAAAGGTCTGTAATTTTCATCATATGTACACTTCAACTATGGGAGACAAAATGAGAAAAAAAAAATCCAGGAAATCACATTGTAGGATTTTTAAAGAATTGAATTATAAATCATGGTGGAAAATAAGTATTTGGTCACCCACAAACAAGCAAGATTTCTGGCTCTCACAGACCTGTAACTTCTTCTTTAAGAAGCTCTTCTGTCCTCCACTGTTACCTGTATTAATGGCACCTGTTTGACCTCATTATCTGTATAAAAGACACCTGTCCACAGCCTCAGACTCCAAACTCAAACATATCCAAGACTAAAGAGCTATCGAAGGACACCAGGAAGAAAATCGCAGACCTGCACCAGGCTGGGATGAGTGAATCTACAAAAGGCAAGCAGGTTAGTGTGAATAAATCAACTGTGGGAGCAATTGTAAGACATACAAAACCATTGATAATCTCCCTCGATCTGGGCCTCCACGCAAGATCTCATCCCATGGGGTCAAAATGATCATGGAACAGTGAGCAAAAATCCCAGAATTACATGGAGGGACCTGATGAATGACCTGCAGAGAGCTGGGACCAACATAACAAGGCTACCATAAGTAACACACTACGCCAAGAGGGACTCAGATCCTGCAGTGCCAGACGTGTGTCCCTGCTTAAGCCAGTACATGTCCAGGCCCGTCTGAAGTTTGCCAGAGAGCATATGGATGAACAAGAAGAGGATTGGGAGAATATCATGTGGTCAGATGAAACCAAAATAGAACTTTTTGGTAAAAACTCAGCTCGCCGTGTTTGGAGGAAGAAGAATTCTGAGTTGCGCCATACCTACTGTGAAGCATGGGGGTGGAAACATCATGCTTTGGGGCTGTTTTTCTGCAAAGGGGACAGGACGAACTGATCCGTGTTAAGGGAAGAATGAACGGGGCCATGTATTGTGAGATTTTAAGCCAAACACCTCCTTCAATCAGAGAGAGCAGAGATGGAACGTGGCTAGGTCTTTTCCAGCAGTGACAATAATTTTAAACACACCGATCGGGCAATGAAGGAGTGGCTCCGTAAAAAGCATTTCAAGGTTCTGGAGTGGCCTAACCAGTCTCCAGACCTCAACCACATAGAAAATTTGTGGAGGGAGTTGAAAGTCTGTGTTGCCCCAAAACATCACTGCTCTGGAGGAGATCTGCATGAAGGAATGGGACAAAATACCAGCTACAGTTTGTGCAAACCTGCTGAAGACTTACAGGAAACGTTTGACCTCTGTCATTGCCAACAAAGGTTATGTTACAAAGTATTGAGTTGACCCAAATTTATTGACCAAATACTTATTTTCCACCATAATTTACAATTAAATTCTTTAAAAATTCTACAATGTGATTTCCTAGATTTTTTTTTCTCATTTTGTCTCTCACAGTTGAAGTGTACCTACGATGAAAAGTACAGATCTCTCTGATCTTTCTAAGTCGGAGAACTTGCACAATCAGTGACTGACTAAATACTTTTTTTGCCACAGTGTACATGGAGTGTATTACACAAGTATTGAGTTCAACAGCAGAGAGAGTTGTATCTGTTTTTCATTCAGTAGGAAAGAACGGGAGAGATGGGTGGGTGAGTATATCAGAGGTTTGACAGTTACCATATAATATTTACATAAGATTTCTCATAATTCGTATCGTCTATGGACTTTGTGTTCCATCATCCATTGCTGTGTTGATTTTTATTTTGTGTGTCAATAGATTCTGTATGTCTCATAGAAACATCTAGCTTCTGCCAAATTCCATCGGCCTGGCAGAAGCAATCCATCTCTAATAACTATCCTGGCAAAATGGCGGAATCCATCAAGTGGCATCCAACAACCAGCCCTAAAACATCAAAAACATTCCTGTCCATGGAGAGCAATTTTCCCTTGTGAAGATGCCACTTGAAATAAGTAAGAATTACACATTAACATATAAAACTTAACCAACTAAAAAAGTCCATCCTAATTTTGTGTTCCATCACTCATTGCTGTGTTATGTCTTGTAGAAACATCTATCCACTGCCAACCATCAAAAAACCTGGCAGGAGCATACCATCTCGGCTAAAATATCCTGGCAAATCCATCAAGTGGCATCAGACTTCACAACAGCTACAGGACAGCTAGCTGCAAGCCAGGCTTGAAACATCAATGATGTACCAAAACAATGGCTCCTCCATGATGATGGAAAAGGGATTTAATACCACCAAGGAAATGGTCACCATAAAGAAGAGCTCCTATCCAAGGAGAGCATAATGTGAGTCTCATATAAATGAATTTTCTATTCATTATTAAACTTGAAATTAATATAATTTCACATTATTTTACACAGCTTAAACAACTTAACATGATCAAAAGTTGAACAAATTTCAACTTTTGTTGATTTTTATTAATGTCAACATCATCTCTGCACAGAAAATTAGACATTTCAGCTGCATTCATGCTTAACTTAGTTACATTCTGATGATCTAACAAATCATCTGGAAAGATGGCTAAACCTTTTGTAGCGCCTGAACATCAGTGTAAACTGTACGCTGTAAATTTGCAATATGTCATATTAAACATAATGTTTATTCCATGGAAAGGTTGTATTAAGGTCCTTTTAATAAAACAATACAAATATTAGCACCACCCTGACACTGTAAATTAATTCCTGGGACAAAACTACAGACATTACTATGAAAACCTTGGACACTACTACGAAACTGAATAGGTCCTCTGATCACTATTGGTTTGAGTAGCATATTCTAGGGGCATGAGGACGGCTGCTGTCCTGATATTGCAGTGACTTATGGCCCAGATGCTTAAATTGAATTTGTTCAAAGAACCACAAACTTCATGCTCTGATTTGGCCGAGTCTTTTATTATCCTAAACTGAGTGAATCTCCAGCCACACCACTTCTCCTGGTGAAGGTAAGACATTTATTTTAGAAGGTCCTTGTTTTACACGATTAACATATTGTACTGTTTTTACATACACAGTTAAATATTACTGTAGATAGCCATGGCTTGGTTAGTTAATCTCTCACAGTTTTTCCTATACTAGCTAGTTAAGCTACAGTATCTGCCTAACCTAATGGTAAATCTGAGAAACTTACTGTGGTCCTTGAAAATTTGTGAACCATTTAGAATTTTCTATGTTTCTGCATAAATATGACCTAAAACATAATCAGATTTTCACACAAGTCCTAAAAGTAGATAAAAAGAACCCAGTTAAACAAATGAGACAAAAATGTTATACGTTGTCATTTATTTATTGAGAAAATGATATTAATATTACATATTAGTGAGTGGCAAAAGTATGTGAAACTCTAGGATTAGCAGTTAATTTGAAGGTGAAATTAGAGTCAGGTGTTTTCAATCAATGGGATGACAATCAGGTGTGAGTGGGCACCCTGTTTTATTTAAAGAACAAGGATCTGCTCTGTTTGTGGAAGTGTATCATGGCACGAACAAAGGAGATTTCTGAGGACCTCAGAAGAAGAGTTATTCATGCTCATCAGTCTGCAAAAGGTTACAAAACCATCTCTAAAGAGTTTGGACTCCACCAATCCAACTTTAGACAGATTGTGTACTGAAGGCTTCTCTCTAATGTTAATGTTCATGAGTCCACCATCAGAGGAACACTGAACAACAGTGGTGTGCATGGCAGAGTTGCAAGGAGAAAGCCACTGGTGTCCAAAACAAAACATTGCTGCTTGTCTGCAGTTTGCTAAAGATCACGTGGACAAGCCAGAAGGCTATTGGAAGAATGTTTTGTCGACAGATGAGACCAAAATAGAACATTTTGATTTAAAAGAAAAGGACAACTTGCCATCATTGATGGAACAATGAATTCTGAATTATATGAGAGAATTCTAAAGGAAAATGTCAGGACATCTGTCCATGAACTGAATCTCAAGAGAAGGTGGGTCATGCACCAAGACAACGACCCTAAGCACACAAGTCGTTCTACCAAAGAATGGTTACAGAAGAATAATGTTAATGTTTTGGAATGGTCAAGTTAAAGTCCTGACCTTAATCCAATTGAAATATTATGAAAGGACCTGAAGCGAGCTGTTAATGTGAGGAAACCCACTACCATCCCAGAGTTGAAGCTGTTCTGAATGGTGGAATGGGCTAAAATCCCCCAAGTTGGGCTAAAGTCCTCCAGGAAACATTTAGTTGCAGTTATTGCTGCTCAGGGGGGTCACACCAGATACTGAAAGCAAAGGTTCACATACTTTTTCCACTCACTAATATGTAATATTGGATCATTTTCCTCAAGAGATAAATGACCAAGTATAATATTTTTGTCTCATTTGTTTATCTGGATCCTCTTGATCTACTTTTAGGACTTGTGTGAAAATCTGATGACGTTTTAGGTCGTATTTATGCAGAAATATAGAAAATTCTAAAGGGTACACAAACTTTCAAGTAGCACTGTATTTAATGCCCTTTCACACTGTTATTTTGCTTGTAACAGTGATTTAAGTATACAGCTGCTGAAATGTTTAGCTTGCATACTTATTACCTAGATAGCTAGCATAGTTAGACAAATGCAGTTTCAGAAACTCATGTCTCATATTTACTTGAAAACATCATACAGGATAGCTGTGTTAAGCCATGAACAGTATAAGTTTATATTAACAGTGGCAGCATAGTTCTGGAAACTTTTTTGACTTGAGTCTTGAGCTGGGGACATCATGCAATTGTGTTGACACTGGGATGTTATTATTTTGTCTTTACCCCAGAACAGTACATTTTATATTAACTTAATGCTCCAGAAGACACAAACAGCCTGCTGTTATCATTAGCAACTATGCTACTGCCTGACTTCACCAATAGTAATAGTAATGTTCTATCTATTACTGACTAAATTGCATGAGATTTTTCCACACTTTATTATAAAATAAGCTTTGTGCTAAGGATAGGTTATTGCAAGTGTTTTAAACAGTAATGTACTTATTATTACTTATCATAGTATTCTTTCCATATTTCCTAACAAACACTCCTTAAACTTATTAGGGGCCACATGCAGTGGCCACTAGAGGCCACAGTTTATCTCTCATGGTGGCGTGAGCATCCTCAGAGCAATCACGTGTTCGTCAGCCGTACCTGGCATTTATCATGTAAGTGGCGACACCTGTTGTTGAGGGTATTTAAGCACACCTTTGGGCTCACACGGGTGTCACACCATTGCGGAAACAGCCCGATGCCACGTGATGCACCTGCCTTCATACAGCGTTCATCTCTCTCACGCTTTTGGTTTGTTTAGGGACAAAGGTACGTCTGGGGGTTCGAAGACCTTCGCATGCACGGGCCCATACGCCGTTGGCACAGCGGAGCCACATCGTAAGCGTACCTGTGAATAGCGGCATTGTACACTTATGATGTGGGTTTTCTTTATTGGTTTAATTTGGCTTTCTGTTGGTGAACCTGTTTGTTTCTTTTATTCATTTGTATTTTTTTTCACCCCTTCCATCTGGAGCTAACAGCGATTGGGTCCTAAAATTCTCTTCTTCTTTTGTTTTCACGGTTTGCCATCATTTTGGGATGCCGACTCGTAACAGAATGGTTCAACCAACCCAGGACCCAGCGTTAGCTCCTGGGACTTCCTTTATGGGACTTCCCGCAAGCGACGACAGCAATTGCTAGTCCCTGTTAGCTCTTGGAGGTCCATCCCTTGACCCTGGCCAGGTTAGGGACCTGGTATGGCATCCTGATCCCATTGAGCTACCCAGATTGTTCTTTTTTCCAGACTCTTCCTCCCTGTCTGACCTGTATGATCTGGCCACACGGGCTGAGACCCGCCTGATAGAGCGGACTAGCAGGAAGGTCGGCTTTTCCGTCACCCCCACACCTCTTGCTTGACCAGCTCGCTCCATACCTGAGCAAGTAAGCTATGTACCTAAGCATTTAGCGCTGCCTAGCTCCATACTTGAGCACATGTGACGCCCACAAAGTGTGATCACATTTGTGTTAATTAGTTTTGTTAGATTGTTCTTATTTTGTATTATTTAATTGAATCTGCCATTTCACACTCTTTTTAATGCACTTTCCTTATAATCCTAAGGCAGGTATGCCTGTTGTTTCTAGTACTGCCAGTAGGTGGCAGTGTAGCGTTGTCCAATCTGTGACTAGCTGTGGTAGCCTCCATTTTTCCCTCAGACCAGAGAGGGATTCGTGAAGGCAAGCCACGGTTTCTGTCTCATGTTCTTAACCCTGTATTTCAGGTGAGTTTTGTGTTTAAAAATGCACCAAAATATTTCCAAAATAGTTAAAACACTATATTATTCAGTAATTGTACACTGAGCTTGAGCTGTGAGTTGAATAAATGCTTGTTAGTTGGTAAAAACGAAGTCATTGGGATTCTGAGTGTAAAATGGCAGCTGTGTGGAATAGTGTGCTAATTAATTGTGCTCCAGTTAGACTGCTAGTAGTCGGAAAAAAAAGTATTTTTAAACAATGTTCTAACCAATTACAGAGTGTTTTACAAGTGTATTGACAATTCAACTTTATATTTCCATGTAGTTTAATGAAATGGCTGTTCTGAAAGGTTTATTAGCCATTTTAGCATTTAGCAGCCTTATATTGTTCTGTTTGTTTCCAAATGGAACTTTTTTTAAATTATATTTCTTAGCGAACGGTCTCGATATTTTGGTCACTGGTGAATTATATTATTATTTTACAGGCATAGGCTCCGGATATGAGCCAGGGTTTTCTTTAGAAAATATTTGTTTTAATTAAAATACATTTTTTTTTATGGTTAAACAAAAATAGCAGTAATATAAATACATGGTGCTGTGTCAAAACTGTTGACTCTATGTATATATTCTGTTGAACTGTGAAAGGTAAAAAGGAAAGAAAAGGAAGTTATGTGTGTGTGTGTGTGTGTGTGTGTGTGTGTGTGTGTGTGTGTGTGTGTGTGTGTGTGTATATATATTTGGGCTTTATTTTTAAACATATTAATGGATTTTGTGAACCTGCTTACCATATTGGCATACTGTATTATTTAAGTTGGTTAATTTGTATATTACAATTTGTGAAGAACAAACAAAGTAAACAAACGAGATTGTTTTGACAACATGATAAGAATGTTAAATAAACTCAGACCAGAGAGGCATTCGTGAAGGCAAGCCACAGTTTCTGTCTCATGTTTTTAACCCTGTATTTCAGTATTCTCACAGGTCTCAAGCCTGGGACCTGTAACACACACCATGCCCGTAAGCTTCATACCTGAGCAAGTAAGCTCTGTACCTGAGCATTTAGCACTGTCTAGCTCCATACTTGAGCACGCCGCACCCATAAGCTCCATACCTGAGCACGCCACGCTCATAAGCCCCATACCTGAGCATTTAGCACCACCCAGCTCCGTACCTGAGCACGCCATGCCCGTAAGCTCTGTACCTGAGCAATTAGTGTTGCCTAGCTCCGTACCTGAGCATTTAGTGCCACCTAGCTCCAAACCTGAGCACACCATGCCTATAAGCTCCATACCTGAGCAATTAAGCTCCATACCTGAACATTTGGTGCTGCCTGGCTCTGTACCTGAGCACGCTGTGCCTGTAAGCTCCGTACCTGAGCAAGTAAGCTCTGTACCCGAGCATTTAGCGCTGCCTAACTGAGTACCTGAGCTTTCCGTGCCCGTAAGCTCCATACCTAAGCAAGTAAACTCCGTACCTGAGCCATTAGTGCCACCTGAAGCCATACCTGAGCACACCGCACTCATAAGCTCTGTACCTGAGCAAGCCGCACCCATTAGCTCCATATCTGAGCTCGCCGCGCCCGTAAGCTCCATACCTGAGCAAGTAAGCTCCGTACCTGAGCATTTGGCACCGCCTGGCTCCATACTTGAGTACGCCATGCCCGTAAGCTCCGTGTCTGAGCAAGTAAGCTCTGTACCTGAGCATTTAGCGCTGCCTAGCTTCGTACCTGAGCGCGCCATATCCGTAAGCTCTGTACCTGAGCAAGTAAGCTCTGTACCTGGGCATTTAGCACCACCTAGCTCCGTACCTGAACGTTTAGCTCTGCTGAGCTCCGTACCTGAGCACCCGTGCCCGTAAGCTCCGTACCTGAGCAAGTAAGCTCTGTACCTTACCTGAGCATGCCATGTCCGTTAGCTCTATACCTGAGCATTTGGCGTCACCTAGCTCTGTAACTAAGCATGCCACGTCCGTAAGCTCTGTACCTGAGCATTTAGCGCCGTCTAGCTCCGTACCTGAACGCGCGACGTCCGTAAGCTTTGTACCCGAGCAAGTAAGCTCTGTACCTGGGCATTTAGCACCACCTAGCTCCGTACCTGAGCGTTTAGCTCTGCTCAGCTCCGTACCTGAGCAAGTAAGCTCTGTACCTGAGCATTTACTGCCATCTAACTCCTTACCTGAGCATGCCATAGCCGTTAGCTCTGTACCTGAGCAATTAAGCTCCGTACCTGAACATTTGGCACCACCTAGCTCTGTATCTAAGCATGCCACGTCTGTAAGCGCTGTACCTGAGCAAGTAAGCTCTGTACCTGAGCATTTAGCGCTGCCTAGCTCCGTACCTGAGCACGATGCGTCCATAAGCTCCGTACCTGAGCAAGTAAGCTCCATACATGAACATTTAGTGCCACCTGAAGCCATACCTGAGCACACCACGCCCGTAAGCTCCATACCTGAGCTCGCCATGCTCGTAAGCTCCGTACCTGAGCTCACGACAAATGTAAGCTCTGTTCCTGAGCAACTAAGCTTTGTACTTGAGCATTTAGGTCCGTAAGCTTCGTAGGGACTGTGGTAGCCTAGCGGTTAAGGTACTGGACTATGGACCAAAAGGTCCAGGGATCAAATCCCATCTCTGCCAAGATGCCACTGTTGGGTCTTTGAGCCTGAGACCCTTAATCCACCATTGCTTATATTGTAAGATTGTATCCATTGTAAGTCGCTCTGGATAAGGGCGTCTGCTAAATGCTGTAAATGTTAGCTATATACCTGAGCTCGCTGCACCCATAAGCTCTGTTCTTAAGCAGACTGCACCCGTAAGCTCCGTACCTGAGCTCGCCGCACCTGTAAGCTCTGTACCTGACCAATTAGCACTGCCTAGCTCCGTATCTGAGCTCACCGCACCCGCTAGCTCCGTAAGTGGGCACTTGGCGCCGCCTGGTTCATGTTACCCTGGCCTCCCTTTTAGCCCTTTTAGCTTCAGTGTTTGCCCGGCTTACCTGGGCCTCCCCGTACGCAGCACGCTCAACCCTGAGCGTGTTCATCAGGCTGGGAGGTTGGGGGGGGGGGGCAACTAGTTGTTTCGCTGGGCGGTGTCAGGCCAGGCCACTCTTTATCCCTCGTGGTGGCGTGAGCATCCCCAGCGCAGTCGCGCATGCATCAGCCCTACCAGGCATTTATCGTGTAAGTGCGAAACCTGTTGCTGAGCCTTTTTAAGCACACCTTTATACTCACATGGGTATCGCAACATTGCATAAGCAGCCCGATGCCACGTGATGCGCACGTGCTGCACCTGCCTTCATACAACGTTCATCTCACTTGCGCTTTTGGTTTGTTTAGGGACAAAGGTACATCTGGGGGTTCGAAGACCTTCAGACGGGGGCAGTTGGGAGATAAGGTAGAGCCTTAGTTTATAGTGTAGGACCAGCGTTTATTTATCTTTTGTGTTTATTTTTACCGGGCTTCTCTTGGCTGCTTTGAGCTTCACTCATTTCTGCAAGCCTCGCCTTCTCCCACTCACGCCGTCCACCCGATTCACTTTCCCTTGGATCTCGTTTTGAAGAGGACGCTGAGCTCTCGAAGTCTCATCCTCTTCATTTCCCTGCATCTGTGCTGTACTTCAGTGGCCATCTATTCCTTGAGCGGAAGCTCCTCTTGGGCTCAAACCCGTATACCGTTGGCGCAGCGGAGCCACATCGTAAGCGTATTTGTGAATAGCAGCTCTGGACGCTTACAATGTGAGTTTTCTTTGTTGGTTTAATTTGGCTTTCGTGAACCTGTTTGTTTCTTTTATTCATTTGTATTTTGGTTCACCCCTTCCATCTGGAGCTAATAGCGATTGGGTCCTAAAATTCCCTTTTTCTTTTGTTTTCAAGGTCAGCCATAATTTTGGGATGGTGACTTGTAACAAAACCACCGGTTCATGATCAATTTAACTTATGATGGATTTGTCTGAATATATTTCCCTCCATGCACTTTATCTGGATTAGCTGCCAACCTCCAGTCCCACCGTCACCATTGAAGTGTGACAAATGTCCTGCCAGCAATTAAATTCTAGCCCTTTAAGCAGCCCGTCAGTCATGGACTATTCCTCAAATTTGCATAAATCAATAGAAACTGTACATGTATGTACATTGTAAATGTAATTGTACAATCAGTAGGTCTGCTCAGTATGTCAGCATCAGGTATGAATGTTTTTGTTTTTTGGGACCTTAAGTTTACAAACTCCACTCTCTCCAAATATATCTGTGAAACTGAGGGAGGTGAGATAACAAGGTTAGACTGTATATAATGAGATATTTACTGCAGTTAACTGTAATGTACAGTGCCTTGCAAACGTATTAGGCCCCCTTGAACTTTTCAACCTTTTGCCACATTTCAGGCTTTAAACATAAAGATATGAAATTGTAATTTTTTGTGAAGAATCAACAACAAGTGGGACACAATCGTGAAGTGGAATGAAATTTATTGGATATTTTTAAATTGTTTTTAGAAATAAAAAACTGAAAAGTGGTGCGCGCAAAATAATTCGGCCCCCTTGCGTTAACACTTTGTAGCGCCACCTTTTGCTGCGATTACAGCTGCAAGTCACTTGAGGTATGTCTCTATCAGTTTTGCAAATCGAGAGAATGAAATTTTTGCCCATTTTTCCTTGCAAAACAGCTCGAGCTCAGTGGGGTTGGATTGTGAACAGCAGTTTTCAGCTCTTTCCACAGATTCTTGATTGGATTCAGGTCTAGACTTTGACTTGGCCATTCTAACAGCTGGATACATTTATTTGTGAACCATTCCATTGTAGATTTTGCTTTATGTTTTGGATCATTGTCTTGTTGGAAGATAAATCTCCATCCCAGTCTCGGGTGTTTTGCAGACTCCCAACAGGTTTTCTTTCAGAATGGTCCTGTATTTGGCTCCATCCGTCTTCCCATCAATTTTAACCATCTTCCCTGTCCCTGCTGAAGAAAAGCAGGCCCAAACCATGATGCTGCCACCACCATGTTTGACAGTGGGGATGGTGTGTTCAGGGTGATGAGCTGTGTTGCTTTTACGCCAAACATAACGTTTTGCATTGTGGCCAAAAAGTTCGATTTTGGTTTCATGTGACCAGAGCACCCTTCTTCCACATGTTTGGTGTCTCCCAGGTGGCTTGTGGCAAACTTTAAACAAGACTTTTTCTATGGATATCTTTGAGAAATGGCTTTCTTCTTGCCACGGTTCCATAAAGGCCAGATTTGTGCAGTATACGACTGATTGTTGTCCTATGGACAGAGTCTCCCACCTCAGCTGTAGATCTCTGCAGTTCATCCAGAGTGATCATGGGCCTGTTGGCTGCATCTCTGATCAGTCTTCCCTCAAAGTTTAGAGGGACGGCCCGGGTTTTGCAGATTTGCAGTGGTCTGATACTCATTCAATTTCAATATGATCGCTTGCACAGTGCTCCTTGAGATGTTTTAAAGCTTGGGAAATCTTTTTTGTATCCAAATCTGGCTTTAAACTTCTCCACAACAGTATCTCTCGGACCTGCCTGGTGTGTTCCTTGGTCTTCATGATCTCTCTCTGCGCTTTAAACAGAACTCTGAGACTATCACAGAGCATGTGCATTTATACGGAGACTTGATTACACACATGTGGATTCTACTTATCATCATCAGTCATTTGGGTCAACACTGAATCATTCAGAGATCCTCACTGAACTTCTGGAGTGAGTTTGCTGCACTGAAAGTAAAGGGGCCGAATAATATTGCACGCCCCACTTTTCAGTTTTGTATTTTAAAAAAAGTTTAAAATATCCAATAAATTTCGTTCCACTTCACGATTGTGTCCCCCACTTGTTGTTGATTTCTTCACAAAAAAATTACAATTTCATATCTTTATGTCTGAAGCCTGAAATGTGGCAAAAGGTTGAAAAGTTCAAGGGGGCCGATTACTTTTGCAAGGCACTGTATTTATCTTTAGCAACTGTAATTGTCCTCATCTGCTTTAATCTTTTATCCTAAGTATCAGTTCATCATATGACATTATATAATTCTAATTCTTTAATTCACACACAAATCTATGGCAATTTATATTATTCAATCCATTTAAACGGCATGATGAAGTGACTGAGAAATCTCACACAGGCATGATGAGAATGTGATAAAAATCTAAATAAACCCTTACTACATAAAGTTTACTAACCCAGGTCCCTGAAATGCAGTACCAGATGTACCTGCTGCAATGTTTCATTCCTATACAACTGTTCTTCTGCTCTTGAATTTGAATTACCAATGTTTTTAATACTACATTTTTATGCAGAAAATAAAAGATAGCAATGCTAACAAGGACTAATCACTTAATGTACTCTATGTGAATTTAAAAGCACATTGAAGGACAAATGTAAAGGACAAATGGTAGGAGAATCTCAACATTGCATTTGCATTTCAGTTACTTATGGCACAAATAAACCATTATACATCACTGCAGATACATAGCATAAGGTTCACTATATAGTTATGTAACTGATAATAAGCACTACCAACACAACATATTACATCTAATTGCCATGTAATACAGTGTAGAAAAGTCTTTCATTAGGTTTCATCACTCACTTAAGGTTTGACCATATTTTTTCCAAGAGAAACTAGATTATTGCTGGACAAATCGCTAGAAAGCAGACATATTTTTCCGTCTTCAACTTTAAGGAGGTCAGTAAAGCATGATTGGTCGTTAACTTGCCCTTGGGAGCATATTACCACGGCAAATTAGAATTTAGTACAAATATACTGTATGTATTGTAGTGTCGGTGGTTCCCTGGGTAGGTGTGTCCCAGATTCCAACGATATGTAGGGTTCAAGTATGTGTTTGTGTTGCTGTAGTTCTTGGCACTCTGTTAATTACATAAAAGCTCACGTGTGTGTTGTGATGTGTTTTATGTGCTCTTTGTGTAATTGATGTAAGTACTGGCTGTGCGTGAGAGTGGGTTGAGCTGGGTTGGCCTGTGTTAGTTGGCCTTCCCATAACACTGATTGGTAAATAGTCCTATCAGGGCTGGTAATTCTGTTTGTGATGTTGGCCTTTTATTAACCATGACCAAGCCTTACATCCAAGCCGTGCTTCCTTCGTCCACTGCAACGCTACAGTATATTTCAAATTATGCGGACACAATGATACAGCCAACTGTCTGGTAAATGTTGTTTTCCCATTTTCAGCAGGCCCATTGTTCCTGGCTATGGAATTCCCTGTAATGTTACAGGCTGTGTAAATAATACAAAAATAATAATAACATTACATACCATTTGAGTGTTGAAGGACTGGACTTCTAGGCTTCTTCAGAACTGAAAAAGATTTTCAGTTGAGAGGTGAAACGTCTTCAACAACCAAAAGAAGTCCAGTTGCCTTCAACACAACACTCAAGTCCTAGACCTGGATGACTGAGAACTTAAACAGACATATTCCATACCATTGCAGCATGTTTTCCCTCTGTACATTAGAAAAATATGACATTAAATGGTCACATCATTACAACATTCCAGCAATGAGGATTTTCTGGACAACTCGGGCCACATGATGATGGAATGTTACCTTATACCTTTCACAAATTTAAGATATCAGAGCTTCGACCTATGGCTGCTCCAACATTATTTCACTCTATTGATTTGTGCCTATTACTTAGTGAATTCAGATATCAAACCACCAAATACAATTTTTCT
The DNA here is from genome assembly GCA_025084515.1 of Ancistrus triradiatus. Classification (NCBI taxonomy): domain Eukaryota; kingdom Metazoa; phylum Chordata; class Actinopteri; order Siluriformes; family Loricariidae; genus Ancistrus; species Ancistrus triradiatus. Next base: position 132,725 of record JAJAGP010001580.1, on the reverse strand, counting down.
GCCCTCCACTTACTACGCTAAGAGGTTTCTCCGCTTCAGCCCCACCCAAGCTATTGTTCTGTCATCAGCCCCAGCCCCACCATACTGAAACCACAGAGGGCAGTAACTGTTTCTGTCCTCCCGTCGAATGAGGGTACCATTCCACCAAGGCTTTCCCGCCAAGGACACAAGATACTACAGTCACTCTGTGTACTGATCTAAATAACATCAATATGCATATTTTTACATTATTCTATGCAATATTTCTCCTCAGTATTGGCTTATACACTATAGCTTTTCTCTATTTTATTATCATCTTCTTTATATTTCATTTTAATTAAATAACTTGGTTCATTCTTACATATAACATCTAGGCTGGCCAAGGAAGATAGGTCCCTTTTTGAGTCTTCCCAAGCTTTCTTCCTTATAACGTTTAGTAAGTTTTGCCTTGCCACTGTCACCCTAGGCCTGCTCAATTTAGGATTGGCCTTATAATTTAGAAGTTAATCTAAAATTGTAAAGCTGCTATGTGGCAATGCTCTATTGTAAAAAGTGCTATAGAAATAAAGCTTTGACGTGACTTGACTACATGAACAGCATTTAGCAGATAATAGATATTACCTAAGCCACAAATACTATAATAGCCCAATTCAGCAATCTAACTAAACCCTTGTTAGGAGTTGATTCAGGAAAAGACAACAGACATTGTAATAAAGCAGAGGAACAAAAGAAGATGTTTTTTTTTTACATGTATAAGTGCACTTTCAGTCTTCGCTTAACTACTGAGTGAAAAAGTGAGACTTTAGCCACCATTTGAAAACAGCAAGAGTTCATTCCACCACCTGGGTGCCAGTTGAGAGAACAGTATCGATGCACATCCTTTTGATCCTTTTGAGTGGTGACACTAGTCGTGCCATACTTGAGTCTCGATGCATGCAATGTTGATCAAAGACTTTAAGTAGGAAGGTATGGCCACTTCAATAACACCTCTAAACCTTCACTCTCTATTTTTATTTCTATTTGTTTTCTTCATTTCCTACTGTGCTGACATATAAAACAGAGACTCATTAAAGCAGAAAAAGGAGGATTTGGTAGGGTGAAAGGCTAGAGCATGTGTAATCAATTTTGTGCTGATTATAAAGTCAAAATGATAGATGGGAAGGATCTTGCATATGCATGGTTTTATACACCTAAAAGGTTTTGTCTTTGTTATGGTGTGTTTGTTAAAAACGTTTTACCTTAGCCCCCTGGCTACATTTATTAACATTATTCATTCGAATAGTAAAACAACCTTTGGTAAAAGTAGAAACAGAGTGCTGATTTAGACAGTTGTATCACGCACACTCACACACACATAGACATACACACACACATGCACACACATCCATGCGCACACACACACGCACACACATGCATGCGCACACACACGCACACACATGCATGCGCACACACATACATACACACACACACACACACACACACACACACACACACGCATGCATGCACACACACGCACATGCATAAATCTGAAAAAAGGACAGATTTCATAGGACCCTAAGGGATGATACAAAGGGATTATTGCTCAGGAGGTGGAGCAGTTGGCAGGTCTGTGACTGAAACCTCTAACCCTAAGCAGCCTCTGAAGCCCCTGAGCAGTTTCTGAAAAAAAGGTCCTCACAATTTCAACATGACCTCCACACACAAACACACACACCATTTCTGAGGTGTTTTGAAGTTGACCAAAAGGTTACAGTCTTATACAGTCTAAAGTCTGATAGTGATACTGAGTGCGTTTACTTGCACTTAATAATCTGATCATAGTCAGATTTCTGCAGTTATCTGATTATTAAAGTGGTCATGAATACAATATACTCCGATCTAGAAATCAGATTAAGAAACCCGATAAAGAGAGCTGGATTTTGAACCCAGTAATCAGATTACTCATTGCATGTATACCAGCTACCTGATTATGATCGGTGTTTTCAGTCTGCCCATGTGCATGAGCATCCCTCCACAGTTGCCAGGTCAGAGTATTTCTAAAGGCTTATACTTATATGGCCACTTTTTTAATTTACTGTAGCATAATTGTAGCATTTTCTTGCTGGATCTGGCAACCCCGAAATTACACGCACCATGGAATTAAACACAGGGAAACAGCTATCAAACATGTTGGGGAGACTCTGACATGCAGTATATACATGAGAAAATTAATGACTTGAATATTTAATATTAAAGTTCGAAGTTTATGTCACATATTTCTATGAGATTATTGGAAAGTTGCAAAATAGAAATCCGACTACTGCCTGAGTCAGAGGTTTCCGATTATCTGATTACTCAAGCGGATGTATACTTGATGAGATTACTGCAAAAATCAGATGTTCTGCATCATTATTAAGTGCATGTAAACACACTCACTTGTAATACAGTTCAAGCAAATGAAGGCTAGGGGCCTTGACTGCCTGGTCACATAATCTAATGTGGATCATGCTCTGCTCCAGAACATTACCAATAAATGAAACTGACCCCTCTTTTAAGTCCTGGCTCTCACAGTCAAGTGTAATCCTCTATGGAGTCTGAAGAAGGTACATCCAAAGGTTCAGCATGTCTTTAAGTAGACAGTGCACCTCATAGACATGAAGAGGAGATACCTGTCACTGAAGATGAACTTGGAGGCATTACATCATGACAGGTCCAGTGAAGTAGTGGCTGATGTTTGAACACTTGCAAAGATTGACTGTCCTAAGAGAAATCTATAGCATCTGTTTTATGTTTTTTTTCCAAGTGGACATGATTTGAGAACCATACCTCTTTACTACATTTGAACAAGTCATTGATTCCTGAAACTCTCTGGTGATGAAGGGAAATGGGAAACTATAAACCGTGGACTCACTGGAATAGAATCAGTCTAAGGGGAGGAGTTGTCTAAAGAACTCTGGGTAGAAAAACACCAATCACCCTGAAAGTCTGAAATAAAATTGACTTCAACACAAATAATGGCAATGAATATCTTCCACAGATAAAATACATTCCTTGGTTCAATGTCCTCCAGCAAAACTAAAGAGCAAACACACAGCGTAAAATCACTTATATCATGTGATGCAGTAGGCCTGTCAATAAATATTTTTTTATGTAGAAATACATGTATAAATTCCCAATTTGAATGCTGAATCATCAGTAACAAGTTCAAGGAATGATTATTTAAATGCATACCCACACTTCAATGATTACTATTTCCTATTGGCTTATACAATAATAAAACATAGTGGGAACACCGGAACATAGTTTAGAAATGCCTATCTCTACTGATGAGTCCTCTGAGAGTGTAATTCTAATTCTTATTCTGAAACAAGCCTTTACTAAAAGCTTCCTACACCCTGCTACAACACAGATGACCCCAGCTTTAGAGCATTAAGTAATAACAAAAAAACAACAAATATTTATGTGTAAAATATGCACACAATAATTAAACTAAATGGAGAGAGCTTTCGAGATTTGGAATAAGCTGTTATGGTTAGCAGAAAATGGGAGGCGGATGCAGAGAGTGGATTCGAAATCGTTATCATATTCAAAAACAGTCAAAGGTGCAATAGAAGAGGACAAGATTGATGTCAGAATACAGTCCAAAGAACTATATCCAAAAACAAGAGACTAAAGGAGGGTCCAAAAAAACAAAAAAAACAAAGCAAAGTTAGAATTTAGAATAAATGCTCAGTGAAAATGTGTGGAAACAGGAAAACTATGCAATGAAAGTGTTAATGAGTAATGTTTAAATATTTGTGAGTGTAATCAGCTGAGAGAATACTGGTGCACGTGATCAGAATTTGGGAGAATCAGAACGAGAGAGTGAGTGATGATGCGGGAGGGAAGTGCTATGGGAGTTGGAGTCTGGATGTAATGAGATACAGGCCTCCCATGTGGATGTGTTGCGCTGTTATGGGGATGATCACGTAAACGAGGGGCATGTTGCTTCATGGTGGAAAGCCTGGATCAGTCCAGGGCCTGGAATATGGTGGGCTGGGACACAACAGCATTCCTCGAGTCCCTAGCCCTCCAGGTTGACCAGGTATTATAGGCTTTGGGCTCACCATTGGGAATAAAGGAGGCTGTGGGTACTGTGTAAGCTGGGGCTCTGTTGATCTCACTGACTGGGGAAGGTGTGGCAGTAACTTCATCCAGGGAGCCTGGGACTGCCAGCTTGAGAAGAAACACATGGAAGGACAGGTATATCTGGAAATCTTGAAATTGTTGATTTGTTTTTAAACTAGAAATCTCACAATAAACATGAGCTGCAGCTTCATACTTCCCCTGTGAAAACGATTGTCCTGATTTGGGTCAGGCATAATTTCTATATGTTATGGCAAAGGAGGGTCCTCACTATCCATTGGTTGGCCGGTACTCGCACACACTCACTGCACTAGGCATGAACGGCTCGTGCATCCCACGAATAGAAAGTCCTAGAATGCCTGTGAAAGGCCTGTGGAGGAGTGGGTAGAGTACCAGCAGAGGAGCAGGCGGGTCACAGCCAGCCATGTCACAATGCCAGATGAGCTGAATGAGTTCTATGTTTGCTGTGAGTAATTAAACACCAACCAGCTTAGAGGTGCTGTGACCACAGAGAGCACACAGAAAACACCACTCACTGTATCATTGGCAGATGTCCATAAGGCACTGAGGAGAACAAACCCACAAAAGGCAGCTGGCCCAGACAACATCCCCTGGCATGCACTCATCAGCAATGCTCATCAGAGTTGGCTGGCTGATTTGTTTGTGGACAAATTCAATCTGTCTCTCTTGCAAGCTTCTGTGCCCACTCGCTTCGAGTCCATCACCACTGTTCCCCTCCCAAAGAACAGCATTGTGACCAGCCTAAATGACTGTCATCTCATTGTACTCACTCCAATTGTGATGATGATTGTTTATTGTTTAATAAACAGTGTGGAGTGTGCAGTCCATGCAGAGATCTCTCCACCAGATCTCTCCAGCTGGGATCACACCCAGATCTCTTCTTGCTGTGAGGTGACAGTGCTAGCCACTGTGGTGCTCACCAATTGTGATGAAAGTCTTTCAGAAGGATAGTCATGAGTCCCATTATGGAGAACCCTTTCAGACAGCTTGGACTCTCTGAAGTTTGTATACAGTCAGTCGGTCCACTGAAAACACAGTCAGCACTGTCATTCGCACAGCCTTAACACACTTACAGGGAAAGGGCATTTTTGATAGAATGCTTGTTTTATAGATTACAACTCTGTATTCAACTCACTCAAACTATCTGATGAGCACCTCACCCTGGGCCTGGCACCCTCCTTTTGTAAACTGGGCGCTGAACTTTCTAACAGTCAACAACCTCAAATCAAACACAAGGACTGTATACGTACAGAACTCCAGGGATGCTTTCTGAGCCTGCTGCTCATAGAAGAATACCAGAATCTGCAATGATGATACTGCAGCCATGGGACTGATTGCTAGTGGGGATGAGTCAGCATATAAGAGGGAGGTTGCAGATCTGGTGGCCTGGTGTCATGACAACAGTCTTTCCTTAAATACAGACAAGACCAAGAAATGATTGTCACAGCCCAAGGAGTTCAGAAAACCCCAGCAGCAATTGTACTTTCTTAGAAGGTTGAGGAAATTTGGCATGCCAGTCAGAATTATTGGCAAGTTCTACAGGAGCACAATGGAGAGTGTCCTTAACAGCTGTATCACAGTCTGGTATGGAAATTTGCACTGCAGGAAAGGAAGGCTTGCCACTGTGTGATCCTCACTGCACAGTCCATTTCAGGGACAGGCTACAGGACATTTATCACATCAGGGTCAGTGGGAGAGCAGTCAACATCATCAGGGACATCAGTATATACCCTCAACACAGCCTCTTCACACTTCTACCAACAGGCAGATGCTACAGGAGTGTGAAGCCCACAACTACAAGGCTGACACTTTCTGTTCCCAAGCCATCAGAATTGCTGCTCTCTGCTCATTATTATACCTCATTATATTTGCATAAATACTGCACAATTTAACTGTGCATTTAACTGTAAGTGTTACTGTAAATCAGTTTGAGAGTGGAGGATTAGCAAAGTAAGAATTTAATAGTATGCTGTAATACCTGTTTACATGGTGCATATGATAATAAAACACTTTAATCTTGATTGAATGGAAGGCTGAGGGCAGATGGTGCACTGTGGACTGTGGTAACTTAGAAATTACTCGACTATGGACCAGAAGGTCCAGAGTTAAAATCTTACCTCTGCCAAGCTGCTACTCTTGGATCCTTGAGCAAGATACCCACAATTGCCTGGATTGTACGACTGTATAATTTGTAAGTTGCTCTGGATAAGGACGTCTTCTAAGATGCTATATGGGGGCATGGGCATACCCAGAAATTTACATTGTGCGCAAACAGTGCAGGAGGTGATAAATCAGTGAATATCTTTTCCACGGGCCAGGAGCAGTAGCGTCTGTTCACTGAGAGGTGGAGGAACAAATTATCAGTCGTCAGGTCACTGAACCTGAGTTGGAGCCTGCTCAAGGGTGGCATCCAAGTCTCTATCAAAGTCCCAATGGATGGCTTGGAAAAAGCAGGCAGCTGGTGGGTTGGGCTCAGTTGGACCTCTAGGGACATCCTCTGAGGAGGTTAGGCAAGGCAACACATCAGCCTTGAAGTTCTCGGAAACTAGGTTTAGGATAGTGTTAGAGATAGGGTTAGATAGACAGTGTTAGATAGATAGGGTTAGAAATAGTGGACTGGAATCAGTAGAAGGACAGAGATCACCAGGGCTGGTGAAAATTCAGTCTCAAGATTATGATGTTTGGTGTAAACAACCAAAGCTTTGTTCTACTCCCTTGAGCCACTGTTGCCACTCCTCCAATGCTAGCTTGTTCGCCAGTGGCTGTGTTAAAATATTTCTTCACCTGGGCAATTCCAGATGGCATTGGCCCAGGGGATGGCATGACCAGCAAGGAGATGGTTAGCAGAGAGAAAAGAATTGAGATGTGGGCTGAGATGTGGACTGACCGGGTGTTTTGCAAAATGTAGTGAGCACTGCAGGGGAAACCCTGACAACCATCTGGATCACCATCATATATTCAAGAAGCGTGATCTGAAAAAAATAATAAAAATACTGCTGGGCGGCAGAGCGAGTACTTGCAGGAAGTGCTGGGGATTGTGCCAGATCGAGAGTGAGCAGAATTAGCTTCTGCCGTCTCTCTGACGATAAAGTTTTCTGTCATGGTTGGCAGAAGATGGTAGGTGAATGCAGAGAGCAGATTCAAAGGCTTTATTATAAAATGGAAAATATGAAATTAATGAATAAAATGAAAATGAATCCAAACACACAATTTTAAAGCAAAATCAAGAGTAGAGTTTATGCACAGGAACAGCACACAGAATCCGGAATAAACACTGTGTGGAAATGGGGAAACTTGAAATTTTCAACAATGAAAATGATAGAGAGCAGCATTTAAATGTCTGTGACTGTTATCAGCTGAGTGGATACTGGTGTGTATGATCTGAACATGGGCATATCAGCAGATGTGCATGATCAGAATGAGGGAGTGATTGACAAATCAGGAGTGAAACTGGGAGTTGGAGTCCAGAAGTGATGGGATCGGGATCGTGACACAAGGATTTAAACCATGCAATAGGTACCCACTTGGGTTTCTGTGAGCAACTGAATAGCTCAGCTTTTCATTTAATGTAATTCCACCTTACGCTGATAGTAATAAAAAATAACATTTGAAGGCATGTTTGAATACTTGACATTTGTATGGGAAATAACATTAATTAATCCACTTATTTATAGAACTAATTAATTCACATTCACATTCACTTTTATCCGCTTGATCCTGGACAGGGTTGTGGGAGAGCCGGTGCCTAAGAGTGGCATGGGGGCGCAAGGCAGGAACAACCCTAGACAATCTGCGCCAATCTGTCAGGGCACATATACTCACAGACTCATACACACACTCACCCGCTACAAGCACTTCAAAGCCACCAATTAACCTAACACGCATATCTTTAGACTGTGGGAGGAAACCGGAGTACACGGAGAAAACTCTCGCGGACACAAGGAGGACATGCAGACTCTGGACCCAGACCGCTCCACCTGGGGATTGAACTAAGGACCTTCTCGCTGTGAGTTGACAGTGCTACCAACCGAGCCACAGGACCACCTATTTATAGAACTGTAACATATTTAAAAATGTAAAAATTTGAATTAATTCATAATAGTCTATGAGGGGAATAAGTTCGTCCCTAAAGAAAGATCTTCCACAACTAGGATCTGGGTGTGATATTTGGACACTGAAATGCCTGAGATAACATAATTGAGTCATGTCTCACTATCCACAAACCCAATCCCACCCCAGCCATGTCTGTCTGCCTGCCTTCCTGGCAGATTTCCATATGCTTGGGGCAACTGGCTTTGAAGTAAATGGAAGGTTGGTTTTTTGCTATGGCAGCCAGTGGTGTTTTAAATGGGGGAAGCACATGTTCATATAGGATCACTCATAGCAGTATGCTTCCTATATCTCTCCAGTGGAGCTGTCATTGGTACACATCTTGGTAAATTGGAAATATTGGAAATAAATTGTAAGACTTACGGTTTAGAGGTCAGAAATGGTCCCGATTTATTGATTGGCAACTTGTGATGTGGTCTTTGAGAGATCAACCAGTCATCATAAGAGAAGCAGTATGTCTAAGAAAAGTACACCACTCAATAACTGCAGAGATATTTGTTATGTAAAAAACTGTCTAAACCTAATTTCAGTGAAGCTTGTGCATCCAGATGTAGCTCAAAATGATGCATTAAAAGCTGTTCATCCAGTAAGCATTAACATTTTCCTGTCTTTTTAACGGATGCAGGATCAGACCTTGGACACCCAGAGACAACCAGACTTCATTGAGTGTCTATTACTGAGTGTCTGGCACTTTACAGGAGATTTTACACACAGGTTGTGCTGTTCAGAAGCTTAGTGAATGAACAGCATGGTATTGCAGTGAAATATCATTTAATTCATTTAAATATTTAATTTCACCAAGATGTATGAATAGTATAGACACTTTGGTAAGCAGTTCACTGCCGCATTTTAATGAAATTGTGAGGGACGCCTGGCTTAGTGTGTAGTGTTAAAGCAATCCCTTGAGGTTGGTTGATATAACAATGTTCCTTGAGTTGGAGATCTAGGGGGATGCAAGGGATTAGCTGATCTAAGGATGGGAATTCTTTATGTCAAGTTAGCTGTGTTTGAACTTTCTCCCACAGATCTCAGGTGCATTAATTACAGCTAAATTAACCTTGGTCCAAAATAGGATGGAAAACAGATTATAGATTATGTGCCTTCTCACCTTGTCATTACCAGATGGCAGTAGCCCACTATTGGCACCATAATTTTCTCATTTTACAGTATTTCAAGCAGTGATGGCAACAGAGAACTAGACTTGAGGTGGGACTTTCCTTGTGGTGGGCTGCTCAGGTGTCAGCATGGCAGTGAGGTGTTAGTTTGGCACATTCACTGCATCCATCAGGTGTTATTATTACTAGATTTGAATCTGCTCTGACTGTCTTGTTTGATGTTGATGCTCCATTGGGAAGTTTTGCTCTTTTAAAAGGATTTATGACTTAAGTACTCCAACATTAGAAGTTAATGAACCTATTCCCATAGGCAGGTGTTCAGGGCATGCTTACACCTGCGCCCCGCGGCACCAGAGCCCATGCGAGGGAAAAGTGGGGATACAATGTAAAAAAGAAACCGTCATTTTGCCTGTACATCTGTACATAATGACAGTTACAATAAAGCTCTTTCAGATTTTCTGATTTATGGTTCACATTTAAACCCCATTTTACTGCATGGAAATGCATCATCACAATGTTTTTATAACATTGAAAGCTTCACAATAGCATCTGTGGTAAATATGACAGCTTCTTAGTGAAGATCCTGGACCTCTAATGGAATAGAAGCTTTTATTAGCATCTGACTGAAATTATAAAAGGGGCATTTTCAAAATGTTTGATTTATTTAAAGAGAAACCTTTTAGACTGCACTTCAATGAATGTAAATCGCTATTAATGTGTTTTAGAAGTAGCCTTTTAGTCGTTTCAGTGTTAAGACAAGCAAATCACTCCATTGTTAATTGTCTTCAGAGTATCAGGACAAATTAATTGCTATACAAAACAGAAATGCTTCATTTTGTATCTTGATGTTTCAAGATACAAATGATTTATATATAATATAATAATATATATATAATATAATATAATAATGATTTTAAAGGAAACATAAAAAGTAATGACATGAATAAACAAGGTATCTCTATATAACTGAACTTTATAGTTAAATTCCATTTGTTGTCTGATTCTTGTCCTTGCAGCCCTCAAAGCTGCCAGCTTCAACCTGCAGCCTATGGTCCACTTTCATTTTTTCAAAGCAGCTTTACAATTTTATACCAATCCAAAACTGAGCAAGCCCAGACAGTGGCAAGGAAACACCCTAAATGTTATAAGGAAAAAACCTTGGGAGGACCAAGACTCAAAAAGGGACCCAACCTCCTCAGACGGCCTAGATGTTATATGTAAGAATTAAACTAATAAATGATCTAATTCATAAGTATATGGCAATAGTTTAAATAAACAGAAGAATAAACAATTTTAACAGAGAAAACATATTTAAAAATATAATAATTAATAATAACAATAGTGAAAATGTTATGTGGGACATAACAGGCTATTTTCAGAGGAACCCAAATGGCAAACCAACAGATAAGCCCAAGGAAGAGACGTACTTGACCTGGGAGACATGAAAACATAGATGAATACGTAAACTATTTGGTAATTTTAACCAGATACATGACGGATTGATATCCAAGATGGCGGCGCGCACACACGCTGCGGCTTCTCTCTCCCGACAAAACGGTGTTTTCTTGTTTTTTGTCCTGCAACTCGCAGTGTATTAGTATGTCTTCGTCTTGTCTACATGTTTTAAACTGCAAGTATAGCTGTGAGTTCATGCTTGATATTGGAAAATCCACTATTTTAGAAATAAGCAACAAACTCAAAGAAGAGCTGCGAGACTGCAGCTTGCTCAGGAAGCCAGCATCATCACCGACCCTCACTCCTAGATCTCGCCCACAGTGGAAGTGCCACAAGCGACGCGACAGGAAGCAGAAGCAGGGTAAGCGCAGAGGTATCCAAGCTAGGCTAGCGGCTAGCCCACACAAGCCAGCCATTTCATCCATGGTTTTGGCTAACGTACGCTTTCTGGACAATAAACTGGACTACAAAGTCACTGCTTCAAAACTACCACCATCATCCCTGTACCAAAGAAGACATTGCCCTCCTGTCTAAATGACTGATAAAGTGCCCTCCCTCATCCTGATAAAGTGCTTCGAACGGCCAGTCATGAAACATATCAAGTCTGTTTTTCCTGCATCTCTGGACCCGTTCTAGTTTGCATATCGGCCAAATATCCACTGCCCTCCACACAGCCCTCACACATCTAGACACTAAGGACTCTTATGTTAGAATACTGTTAATTGACTTCAGATCGGTATTCAACACTATCATCCCCCAATAGGTCATTGTCAAACTGGTCAGTCTGGGACTGAACACCTCATTATGCAACTGGCTGTTAGATTTCCTGACCGGGAGACCACAGGCAGTACGAGTCGGCAGTAACACATCCAGCACCATCACACTGAACGGGGCCCCCCAAGGATGCATGCTGGGCCCCCTTCTATTCACCCTGCTGACACATGACTGCACACCATCTTACAGCTCCAACTACTTCTTCAAGTTTGCTGACAATACGACTGTGGTGGGTCTCATCAGCAGCAACAATGAGACAGACTACAGGAATGAGGTGAGCCTCCTGGCTCTGTGGTGAAAACACAACAATCTCTCTCTGAATGTGGATAAGTTGTGGACTTCCAGAAGAAACATGCTCAGCATGCTCCTCTCACCATCAACGGTACTGCTGTGGAGAGGGAGAGCAGCACAAAGTTCCTGGGAGTGCATGTCTCAGAGGACCTGTCCTGGAGCACCAACACAGTGTCACTGGCAAAGAAGGTTTACCAGCGCCTCCACATTCTCTGCAAGCTGAGAAGAGCTAGAGCACAAACCCCCATCATGTGCACCTTTTACAGGGGTGCCATCAAGAGCATCCTGACCAGCTGCATCACGGTGTGGTACGGCGCCTGTTCCACGTCCTGCCGCAAGACCCTCCAGCGCATCGTGAGAGCAGCTGAGAAGATCATCGGCACCTCTTTCCCCTCACTCCATGACCTACACAGAGCCCGTCTCACTCGGAAAGCCCTCTGCATGACGGGTGATCCTACATACCCACTACACGGCTTCTTCAGACTGCTTCCATCAGGGAGGAGATTGCAGAGTCTCCGGGCTAGAGCCAGCAGACTGAGGGACAGCTCTGTTCATCAGGCAGTCAGGATTCTCAACTCCCTGCTCTGCCTCTTCTGTATACTGAGCAGATACTGAACTCAATACCGGACTCTGCATCATTGCGAACTGGTTATGCACTCATCAATTTACAAATCCATGTGCTCATTTATTTTGCACTACTGTTTATATGTGCACTACTGATTATATTTGCACTAGCCTTAACCCACTGCATATGTCACTTTACTTCAACATCAACATCAGGGACTTATACTGTGTATACTCAATCACTTTACTTCTGATGCCAATGTCAGTGACCTTTATTCAAAAATAGTTTTGTATCTCTATAAATACATAGTGCTGTGTTATATAATTTATATAGTATCATTATTTTATTTTAGCCATTGGTGACTTAGTGTCTTAAATGTTTATTGATGCACCATGGGTCTGATAGTAACGAAATTTCAATCCTCTTTGTCTTGTACATATTGCAGTTTTTGACAATAAAGTCTGACTTTGAGTTTGACTTTGAGCTCGTCTATGGGAAACACCTCGATGAAATGGGGTCTCAACTTCCTGGACTCGACATGGAGCGGAATGATGCGAGCCGAGAGCCAGACGTGTTGGCCGGGGACGAAAGAGGGTACTGGTCTCTGGCGGCGGTTGGCTGAGCGCTGGGCTTGATGAGAGCCATCCTGGTGGTTTTCCAGGACCTGTGGCAGCAGGGGACCGCCACTTCAGATTCCAGATACGGGAAAAGAGGCGGGACGTAGCCCAAGGAGGCCTCAAAGGGAGAAAGGCCCGTGGTTGAGTTGGTGAGGGTGTTGTGTGCATACTCTGCCCAGGCCAGCTGAGTGCTTTACTTGGAGGGATCCTTGGCAGACAGGCACCTCAGAGTGGCCTCAATCTCTTGGTTGGCCTGCTCGGGTTGCCCGTTGGACTGTGGGTGGAACCCGGACGTCAGGCTGACTTTGGCCCGTAAGGCCTTACAGAATGCTCTCCAGACCTGTGACATGAACTGGGGCCCCCGGTCTGAAAAAATGTCTAAGGGGATGCCGTGGATCTTGAACACATGGTCGATGAGGATTTTGGCCATTTCGGATGCCGTGGGAAGCTTGGGTAGGGCGACAAGGCAAACTGCCTTAGAAAAGCGATCCACCATGGTCAAGATCACTGCATTACCTTCGGACTCGGGGAGCCCTGTGACAAAGTCAGCTGCGATGTGGCTCCAGTGACGTCCGGGGGCTGGAGAGCGGATTCAGGGCCTGGTGAGAGGATTTGCTGTAGGCGCACGTCGAGCAGGCTGCGACAAATTTCCTCATGTCCGAGTCCATATCCAGCCACCAGAAGTGACGCCAGAGGAAAGCTGCTTCCGTCATCAGTTCCAGCCCCATCATACCCGGGCCACTTAATGCCGATGTGCATATTTCACTTTTTATTCCAGCTATGACTCCATGACTTTAGTTTCGTTCTTAGATTTATCATCTACGCCGCCCAAGGAGGTTGGGTCCCTTTTTGAGTTTTGGTCCTCCCAAGGTTTCTTCCTCATAACACTTAGGGAGTTTTTCCTTGCCACTGTCGCCCTAGGCTTGCTCAATTTGGGATTGGACGTAGTTATTAGGAGATAATCTAAACTTGTAAAGTTGCTTTGAGACAATGCTCCATTGTAAAAAGCGCTATATAAATAGATCCGACTTGACCCTAGAGGAGTGTTGAAGGCTCGTCTACTTCCTTTATGCGGACCAGGTGGTAGGCATTCCGCAGGTCTAACTTCGTGAAGATAGTGGCTCCCTGGAGGAGGTTAAACACTGATGAGAGCTATGGAAGGGTGTACCTCAGTAGTCAATACACGGCTCTCCCTGAACCGATGCGCAAAATCGGCAAACGAGAGGTCCTCAAAACACCCCTGGGAGAGCACGGCTTCAGCCCAAGTCAAGGCCTTACCCCAAAGGAGGCCAATGACGTATGAGACCTTTGAAGCATCGGAGACGAAAGCCATGGTATGTTGCTCGAAGACCAGGTCACACTGCAGCAGGAACCCCCGGCACTTGGACAGGTCCCCAGCGCGTGGCTCCGGATGTGTGTTGGGAAGCTCTGCATGGGGGAAAGGAACCCAGGGTGCTGCTGATGGCAACGGAGGATAACCGGGCAGATAAGATGGAGTACAATCTGACGATGAGTGGCAGATCAGTCGGCGTTTATGAAGGCTGTAGTGATGACTGCAGATGATGATCAGGTGTAAAGAATTACAGGGAGTAGAGAACGGGAGCCAATCGATCTGTGGAAGCAAGCATAAACACACAAGCACACTGCACTCACCGAAAGTAAACAAAACTGAAAGTAAGGGAGCATCGGAAAATCAACAAATGAACAAAAAGCGGAGCAGTTGACTTTTTAGGTAGGTGGGCATGTAGCCTGTGGTGTTAAAGAAAACCCAATTTAATGTAACTGTATGTCTATAAAGATTCTCAGCCTTTATGCCTGTATCTTGTCCCGATGAGTGTCAACTGTGAACATGACTGTGAACATTTCTTCCACCATACTCCAATTGCCTTTGTACAAAGACCAGTGCTTTTAGCACATATTTACAGTTTGTAACTCACAGATAAGATTGAGTTAGTACAATAGATTGGTAGGTATTTTAATCATTTGAATTTAAGTTGATCTAACAAAGGTTGGAAAGTGCTGGAAAGTGTTTAGTATACAGTATGCGTACATAATAAATATCCATTTTAGCCCTTCAGGAAAAATGTATATTCATGACCAGTAGCAGAAGAAAACTGCATTGCAGGAATTTTGAAGATTTCACCTTTGCTTTCTGTTTATTGTCTGTTTAACGAGCAATGGAATGTTTTACAAAAGCAGGCATACCTGACCTTGAATTGATAGATATCCCATTGTATATCCCTGTGTATTCTACAAAGCTGATTTTTGAGTGGATTTCATTAATGGGAGAAAATAGGGAAAGCTTTATCTTTTATTGTATTGGAATCCAATCTCAGGGTTAATGCTTTCATTTTAATCCAGTTTGATGGGTGCTTTTATGTTTTTCTATGAGGGTTGTTTCAAATAGATATTTTATGCCAAAGAACTTTAACTTTTATGCCTGTGGTGCTTTTGAAATTGTATTTAATAAGGATTTCTTGCCCTTTAAGCTTCTGAAGTAGGTACATCTTACATATATCATTATGCCCATGCCATTTATGTAAAAGCACTGAATTGGTTTAAGGTTAGAACGTTTTCACCTTGCATGCATTCACCACTCTTGTAGTGAAACTTGAATTTAGAAAGAAATGCATCTGGAGGATTTGACCATTCCGTTTCCATGTATGCCAATCAGGTGCTTGACCATTTTCTTGTCATATATAGTCTGGACTACTGCAGTGCACCCCTGGTAGCTCTTCCCACAATCAGACACCTGCAAATGATATGGAATGCAGCAGCATGTCTAGTTTTCAATCAACCCAAGTATTCTCATGTCAATACATTCCCTTCACTGATGTCCTGCTGCTGCATCAGATTTCAAAGACTGATGCTTGGCTATAAAGATAAAAATTCCCCTCCTGCCTGAAGGCACTAATCAAATCTACTTTGCACCTCATACCCTTTTTGGTGAAGTGAACTTCTCCTAGCTGTCTGAACAGCCAATCTCTTGCCATTTTACAACAGTGACTGCTGTTAATGCTTGCATGAGGAATTCTACTAAAGAGAATGATAGCATTTCCATACCTCACTCTGGATAAGCGCTTGCTTGCATAATTATGTTTATAGAGACATGATTGTGTGAACCTTAATGTGGCCTAGCAGCATAATATTTTTTTTCTTTTGATTACAGCTTTTGACTATGTTTAAGACATATTAGATGGCATAAGACATAAAACACAGTTGATTTACCTGCTACTAAAATGGTAATCCCCAAATGAGAGCATCTGTAGGCGATTGGACTTTGACAATGATGTAAAACTTAGAATCTACTATTGATGGTTATGTGATTTGCAGGGAAACAATTTATCGTTAAAGAAACAATTTATGGACTGTTAAAGATTTTAGAGTCAAGACAACGTCTTGGGACGTCCAAGCAGTTTTCAACAAAACAATGTAAATCCACATGCTGCACACATTACAAAGGTATGGTTGCTGAAAAACAGGGTATGGGTATTGGACTGGTATGCCTGCAGACCTGACCTGTCCCCAGCAGAGAATGTGCAGAGAATTTTGAAACGAAAAATTTGAAAACAACAACCCTGTACTGTTGAACATCTTAAGATGTGTTTACAAGAAGAATGGCACAAAATAACACCTGAAACACTTCATCCCATCGGTATCCTCTGTGCCAAAACATCTTTAAAGTGTTATGAGAAGGCATTGCAACCTTACAAAGTGGTAAATGCTTTACTGTCGCAACTTTTTTGGAATGTGTTGCTGCCCTGAAATGCAGGAATGGATGTATATTAACAAAGGAAATTAACTTGATCAGACAAAAAATGAAATAGCTTCATATTCTCTGCAGTTAAAAACAAATTAATGTAAGAAACACTGCTGTTTGTTTTGTTCATTAATTTGCATTATCCATACGGTCCCATATTTTCTGATTTGGGGTTGTATTTACAGCTGTATGTCCTAAGCAATATAGTAATCACTTCACGTTTGTACACAGGATGCCCTGCGATCTCAAGTCACTGCATTATTAAATCTGGAATTCTACACTGCAGTTAAATTTTGTGATCACCCTGAGTATCAGAAAATGTTGCATCTTGAAATGAACCAGATCAAATGATATGGCCCATGAACTGTCTCTATTGCGTGTTTGTCTAGCAGCGTTTTGTGTGACTGATGTTTGTGTAATGCAGGGTTTTGTTTTGGTTGATGATGAAACTGGGAATGAATTCTCATGGCCAGTGTACTATTTATATGAGTTTACCTTATTGCACTGATTTGTCATGCTATTTCACAACTTGCACATCAGTGTGTTGGTCTGTGTGTCCTCCAGCTGTGAGCAGTGTAGGTCTGTTTGCACTGTTTTATTATCCTGTGCCTACTGTTATTTTCACCAGAGGCCAGTGTGCACATCATTCATCATGTTGCACCTGTTAGGACACAGGGTAGCATAACAACAACCTCCACCAAGTTAAGCTCATCATTTAAAATCTTAGAAGCCTACAAAGGAAACTGCACCCCAATCTCTACCCTTAGACAGGAAGAACTAACTGAAACTAAAAGTGATCTTTGTAGTGAAACTGTAAATACATATAAAACTAAGGTCATTTAAAAACTCAAGACTGACAGTGACAAGATGAACAAAGCATGTGTAATTCTGAATTTGCTGCCCACGGAGGACTGTCTTTATTCATAAACTGCCTTGTGTCCTTTTTTGTGATTAAATGCAATTAATATTTAAAACTCACAACACACTCTCTGGTTGCTACATATTTATTATTCTGAAATGTCACAGCTGACCTCTGCCACATGGAGCCTCTACTGCAAATTATCGTTTTCATTACACAAAGCAATAAAAACAATACACTCAATTAAACCTTTTTAGGTCATGCAGGTTGAGAAATGACACATGACTTCCTTGAACCGTACTTAGAGAGTTAGAAAGATAATCTATTTATGTATGGTGTTTCCATAGACCATAGTACAGTAGCATGAGTGCCATGAATGTGGATGGGCCACATTCACAGAAGCCAAAATGTGTCAGAAGATTTGTGTTTTATGTACTTTGTATTGTAAATTGTAAAAGGAAATTGTACTGTAACTAACCACTAGAGGAGTGGTTAGTAACAGTACAAGTTTCTTTTACAATACAAAGTCACTAATTACTTTTACTCATGTTATTGTAATTGAGTAGTTTTTTAGTGTACTTGTACTTTCCAGTTGTAGTTTTTGATATCTGTAATTTTACTTTTTCTTAAGCATGTTTTGTTTGAAGTATTGTACTTCACTACATTTTACATTACATGTTGTACTGAGTAAAAAAATGCAAATAAATAACGCATAAAAGTGGCCTGGAGAAGACTCCAGTGAATGATAGGCAGGACAACAAACTGGCACTAAAATCACAAGAAAGATGGAAATGGGAAAGTTAGATACCAGTGGTGCAGAACGAGCCAACAGCGAAACCCTGTCGAATTCTGCTGAAGCTGAACTCAAAGGAAATGAAGTGCACCCTTGGCCATACTTATAGGACAACTTTGCGTTCAAGTACAAAAAAGGCAACAACTTTTTTCTGCTTTATTAAAGACCTTCAGTATTTGTATTCTCTGAAAATGTTGGTCTGCACTAAAATGACATATTATACCTCTTTAAATTGTTATATGTCATTGGTCAACATGTTTTATTTTGTTTTTTATTTTATATTGCACTTTGATTTGTGTAAAGGTGTTTTAATAATAATAAACTAGTTGAGATATTTTTATCCCCTTGTTGTAACGATGATGCAAGCCCTCTAGCTTGCATCCATCTTGTTTATCTCCCCCTGCCTTCTTCTTCCTACACAGCAGGTGGGGCTGTAGCCACCTGCTGGTCTATCCTATATATACCCATCTTCCTGTGCACTTCCTTGTTTGGCTTCTTCACTCCCTGGTTGCCTCGGCTCTTGTCTTATCTGCTTTTCCTGGTTTGTCCACTGAGCTTTGTCTTTGTATTCTTAGTCTCTGTTCCCATGTATTAGTCTCTAGTCATCTTTTGTTACTGTTTCTATGTTTTAGCTTTGGTGCATTATTAGCCTTGTTGTAGCATGTTAGCCTTGTTAGCTTCGTTTGTCATATGTTAGCATAAGCCTTAGCATTAGTTTTGTTTGCATTAGCATTAGCCTTGATTGTCAGTCTCATGTGTTAGATGTTTGTGTTTATCATTTCTTAGTTTATGTCTGTGTGGTTTGTTTGTATTATTTAATATGTTCACTCTTAATAGACACTCATCACTTGTGCTTATGTCTGCCTCCCTTTTCCTTCCCTGCCAAGAGCGTGACACTTGTCCATTTTGCGCTACATGGTAGAGACCAACCTCCCACTGTTACAAAGGGAACTTTTACTCTGAGCTTCTTTTTTTCATTTACTTGAGTAGATTTTTAGACCTTTTATTTACTTTGTTTTACAAGTAAAATTTCATCAGAGTAGTAGTACTTTTACTTGATCGGAATATTTTAGTACTCTTTCTCACTCTGGTTATCAGTAGTTTTTCTATGTACTGTCAGTCCCAATAGTCCCCTTCACATACATCTCAGTGTTTGTAAGTGTAAAGGTGAGGTTCAGACACAGGAAGAAGAGACACCTTTACCTTGTGCACATGCATTTGATGTAACAGGTAAACAGCTTATTTTAATATATAAATATATTAAACAACAATAATAGAGGAATAAACAAGCAGTTCTATTCCTGCTTATCCTGGCCTGAGTCACAGGAGAGGGTCTAGAGGGTCAGTTGTGGCTCTTTCTGTTCTTTGTGTTCATGTCATTCATTTCAATTGTTACTGATATCGTCCGTATCAGTGTTGGTAATTATTTGTAAATCTGTGCCGAGATTATTTGTGTAACAGTGTTTTTGTTTTCTTTTTTATGTGCTGGTGTGGGTGGTTGTCACCTGTCTACAGGTCTCAATTTATATAATTAATAGCTTATTATAATGACTGTACACAGCTGAATGGACTGATGAGCTGAATCTCTTAAAATATGAATCGTGTGACAAATAAATACATCATCACCGAAGAGAAATGAGGTAATCAAGCTCTTTATCCATTACGCATGGCTTTCCATGGTTTGGCAGATCCCAAAGTTAATACTTTTGTAATACATTATTTATTACAGGTTTCCAAGAGCAGATCTTCTAGAAGCGCAGCTTGGAAACAGCAAAACAAAAAGTAGAAGAGTACTTGCAGAAGTCATTTGGCTATGTGTAAGCCACACAAGCTCTATAAAGCTGAGTGCTAGTTAAGTAATGAGGCATTAAAACGGTCCAGGCTGTGGGCGTCTCGTTAGCTTACACAGCAAGAGAGTGCTAAACACAACATTCACACTCACACAGAACTACACACTCTGAGAGCCAGCTGTTTACACTGGTCCATCTCTCCCTAATGAGGCCCTCAATGCATAATCAAAAACGAATTAAATTCATTAATGACAGAAATAGGATGGGGTGGGGGATAAGTACAAACCCATCCAGGAAACAAATGAACATGGCACCCTGACTAAAAGAGAAATAAATTGATTAGTGGTGGAACAAAGCATTTGGGGCTATTCAGAGAGTGCACTGAAGTAGTCACACAGATGTTCTGGCATTAAACCTTGGCAAGTGGAATTGAAAAATGGGCACACTGAGTAACGGGAGCACACTTAAGAAATTCATCGATGGTTTTAAACCTTTATAACTTGCCTTTAAGTGTAGGATTGTGTTGTGTTAGATAGTGCTGTGATACAGGGGTATGTGTTGTGGGAAATGTGTTAATGAAGAGATAAACCATGAACTGGCAACAGGGTGTTGGGCACCAAAGGCTCATCTATGTATGAGCGCAACAAAATCAATACTGCCTAGTCTGAACTGGCAGAAGGGTTACTCTGGCACAAGTCAGAGATGTTTTGCTGGTTACAGAAGATATTTGTTACAACACATAGTGTATTACAACCTGCTGAGTATGGGGTTACATAGTTGATGATCAGTCAGAGTGCTAGCCATGCTAACCCCTGTCCACTGTCAAAAGTGAATGGCAGAATATATAAGAAACATTTACCTGGGGATGTGATTGATAGTATGAACCCAAGATATTTCATGTTTTGTCTGGTCAACTTCATATAAATTGTTATCATAACACATAGCAACACATTCTAAAAAATGTTGGGATGGGGGCAATTTAGGGCTAGTAATGAGGTTAAAAAACAAAATAATGATGTGATTTCAAACAGGTAATGTCAACAGGTGATTATAAACATAATTTGGCACAAGAGCAGTATCCACGAAAGGCTGTGTCTTTAAGGACCAAAGATGGGCAGAGGATCTACAGTTTGACAACAAATGTGTGAGAAGATTATTGAAATGTTTAAAAACAGTCTTCCTCAAATAAAGAATGAAAGGGGGTTGCATATTTCTCCCTCTACAGTGCATAATATCATCAAACAGTTCAAGAAATCTGGAGGAATTTCAGTTTGTAAAGGGCAGGAACGCAAACCCGTGAACTTTAGAATACAGACTTCCATTCACAAATGCCACTTAAAACTTTACCATGCAAAAAAATAAGTTAACCATGACCAGAAACACTGTTGAACCTCTGTGGAATGGGATGGACCGTCACACAGTGGAAACATATATTGTGATCAGATGAATCAGTATTCCACATAGTGTCACATTCCACATAGTTCCACATAGAGTCATGAATCACGATTCAGTACACAGTGATTCAATGAATCAGTCTCACAATATCTCTTACACGGTGAAGATCTACAGTACTGTATTCTTAGTGCAAATAAGGTCCTAGAAATCTCCACGGGTCCTAAAAATCTTCGTTATAAGAGTCAAATGAAAGGAAACCGAAAGGAAACGCAGCAGTTAGCTTAGCAGCTGTGCTAACGTCCTGAGTTCACCAGTAGAGTAAGTGTTTTTGCATTGACTTAATTTAATTTAAATCAATACTCACAATTTATTTAATATATCATTTATTTATTATATTATTATTGATATTTATATATATAACTATTTTTAATGTATTATAAAAATAAAATGCTAACAGGGGACGCAAAAAAAAGTATTTAGTCAGCCACTGATTGTGGCAAGTTCTCTACTTAGAAAGATGAGAAGAGGTCTGTAATTTTCATCATAAGGTAACCCTTCACTATTGAGAAAGACAAAAGTTGAGGAAGAAAAACAAAAAAAAAAAAAAATCAAAGACATCACTTTGTTCACCAATTTTTAATTTTGAGTGGTTAATTGTAAAAAACAATTATTGGGTGGTTCATAACAAAATTTCACTCAAATCACCTTTGTAATAAAATCATAAACCTTTTTGTTGTCCAATGGACAGATCTTGATTTTCACCCTATTTCCGTCTGGTGCGCTTCAACTATGAGAGACAAAGTGAGGAAAAAAATCCAAGAAATCACTTTGTACAATTTTTTAAGAATTTAATTGTAAATTATGGTGGTCAATAACAAAATTTCAACTCAATACTTTGTAACATAACCTTTGTTGTCAATGACAGAGGTCAAACGTTTCCTGTAAGTTTTCACCAGGTTGGCACACACTGTAGCTGGTATTTTGGCCCATTCCTCCATGCAGATCATCTCTAGAGCAGTGATGTTTTGGGGCTGTCGCTGTTCAACACGGACTTTCAACTCCCTCCACAAATTTTCTATGGGGTTGAGGTCTGGAGACTGGCTAGGCCACTCCAGGACCTAGAAATGCTTTTTACGGAGCCACTCCTTCGTTGCCTGAGCAGTGTGTTTGAGATCATTGTCATGCTGGAAGACCCAGCCACGTTCCATCTTCAATGTTCTCACTAATGGAAGGAGGTTTTGTCTTAAAATTTCACGATACATGGCCCCGTTCATTCTTGCCTTAACACGGATCAGTCGTCCTGTCCCCTTTGCAGAGAAACAGCCCCAAAGCATGATGTTTCCACCCCCATGCTTCCCAGTAGATGTGGTGTTCTTGGGCTGCAACTCAGCATTCTTCTTCCTCCAAACACAACGAGTTGAGTTTTGACAAAGGCATAGCTGTGGAAAAAGTAGTTCCCAGTAGAGAATGTTTGGAGAATATTGAAATGAAAAAATGTGACAACAACATCAACCCCGTACACCTTAAGACATGTTTGCAGGAAGAATGGGAAAAAAAATATATTGCATATAATATAATATAATATAATATAATATAATATAATATAATATAATATTTATTATTATTATTATGAATAATGAACATAATTATAATATAATTATATTATATTGATAAATATTGTTTTCTTTGCTTTCCTGTTCACTCTATTGTCTTGATTATCCTCATCTAAAAACATGGCTTTAAATGTTTTGTTTTACTTTATAATGAGATATTTTATTATTTTTAATAAGTAAAGCAAGTCTCCACATTGCTTTGTACATTGTCATATTAGGATGTATTACAGAGGACAAAATGTTGCTATTTGGGTAGCTGTAAAATCCACCATTGAGTCCTACAATAGCATGCCTTTCTAAGGCTAATTATAACACTAATATTAAAAGTTCAGGGGTTACAGATGAGATTGTGAAAATTAGAGAATATATACACCCTACGTTGTCACATGAAGGGTTGTTTTCCATTAAACTGTATTAACAAAAACAGAAAGTACACCTTTTAGAAAAGGCTCCAGTTCACACCAGTGAGTCATTTGACATTCTCAGCCTTGCTCATTTCAATAGTCAGAAATGTCCCTACTATATCCCTTTTTTAATGGTTTAATATTCAGTTCATGAATAGTAAGAATTTAAAATAATGTTCATAATTTGCCCCAGATATCAAGCCACCACACTTCAATCAATGAGAGCAAACCATCACTGATTTCTCCTAAGCTTACAAAGAAAATTGTCCCAACCATTTAACAGTGGAATTCTTGTACTTCTCACTCTTTTTACGAGGATTTTGATTTCTGTCATAGTAAGAAAATCACAGCAATACAGTTGTTTATCTACATGTATAATTATATCAGTCTCCATTTAAATCTTTGCATAGTTTAAAAACAAATGGGGCTGCACATACGATCTTTACTTTTAGGCTACTTGACGTGCCAAGATCACTTCAAGTACGGTACGTAGAATATTCCAAAGCTTAAAGGTGCCCTATACATTTTCATGCATGCCTACAAAGAATGTTATTTCCAAGAATCCATGTCATGTTTAACTTAGCATTGTAATGTACATGGTGGTGTTGGTAATGACCCCCCACCCCCCACCATAGGTGTGTGTGTGAGAGAGATGGCATGGCTGCATGGTTTCACTCCTAATAACTATAACTTTCACCTATACCAGACTCAAGCTGTTGTGGCCATCCCTATAGCTTCATATGCTCTACCCCTATGACTCTGTTGTGTTGTCCATCGTCTTTTTGCTTCTCCTCTTTTTTTTTAGAATGCTTAATAATAATAATAATAATAATAATAATAATAATAATAATAATAATAATAATAATAATAATATTATTATTATTATTATTATTATTATTATTATTATTATTATTATTATTATTATTATTTATTTATTTATTTATTTGTTTATTGGATATGTATAGATTTATAGATATAAAATAGCTACTCACCTAAAAAGCCCATAGGGCAATAACTAAGAAGTTCCAACTTAAACTAAGACAAACTTGCCTGGACAAGGAGCCGAGTTTACTTTGCCCCCATACAAAATGAGGAGAATGGTTAGACAGGAAAAATAATCCCTTGGACAGGCAAAAAAAAAAAATTGGGTTTGCTGAGTCTCCAAAACTACCAGCAGACACCACCTCCATACCAATGGATTCTTTGGAAGGATTGCCAGGAAAAGCCTTTTCTCTAAATGTTTTCATCCTGTTCTCCTTCTGAAAAAGTGGTTTCTTGGCTGCAAGTTGTCCTGGCCCAGATGCAGCAAAACAGGCCCAAACCACAATACTACCACCACCACGTTTTACAGATGGAATAAGGTTCTTATGCTGGAATGCAGTGTTTTCTTTTCTACAAACATAACACTTTTATTTTAAACCAAAAAGTTCTGTTTTGCTCTCATCCATCCACAAAACATTCTTCCAGTAGACTTCTGGCTTGTCCACATGATCTTTAGCAAACTGCAGATGAGCGGCAATGTTCTTTTTGGAGAGCAGTGGCTTACATGCACATTCCTGCCATGCACACCATTGTTGTTCAGCGTTCTTCTGATGGTGGACACATGAATATTAACATTAGCCAATGTGAGAGAGGCCTTCAGTTGCTTAGAGGTTACCTTGGGGTCTTTGTTACCTCGGAAAAACTATTACACGTCTTGCTCTTGGAGTGATCTTTTGTTGATTAACCACTCCTGAGGGGGGGAACAATGGTCTTGAAAATACTCCATTTGTACACAATCTGTCTGACTGTGGATTGGTGCAGTCAAAACTCTTTAGAGATGGTTTTGTAACTTTTTCCAGTCTGCATCAACAACTTTTTCTGAGGTCTTCAGAAATCTCCTTTGTTCTTGCCATTATACACGTCCATAAACATGTGTTGTGAAGAGCAGACTTTGATAGCTCCCTGGTCTTTAAATAAAACAAGGTGCCCACTCACACCTGATTGTCATCCCATTGATTGAAAACACCTGACTCTAATTTCACCTACAAAGTAACTGCTAATCCTAGAGTTTTGCATACTTTTGCCACTTCTTAATTAATAAATAAATAAATGAGTATAATAATTTTTTCTCATTTGTTTAACTGGGTTCTTTTCATCTACTTTTAGGACTTGAGTGAAAATCTGATGATGTTTTATGTTATATTCATGCAGAAATATAGAATATTCTAAAGGGTTCACAAACTTTCAAGCACCACTGTATTACTCATATCCCATATGTTCTGTTTGATATTTTTGAAGAAAAACAGCTATGGCCTAAAAGCCTGGTATTCTTCTTTTCAAATATACTGTTATGTGTCTTGAATATGAAAGAGAGGTAAAAAGATTCTCATTTTAGAACATTTCTCTCCTAGAGATTTTTTAGGTATCCATTACTTTAACTGAGTAATTTTTTCTCTGCTTTAAATGGACAGACAATTTTCTACAGAATGGCTTAGCAAGTAGAATGTCATTTCAGCATTGAGCTAACAATTGCAGGAAGAGTGGCTCATCTGGAGATAATGGATCGGAACTCACAATCTTTCAGTCAGTAGAGTTTTTTTTTTTAACTTTAATACGTATCAATTTAGGATGTTCTTGCATTACCCTTCAATAAACTATACACTTATCAGATGTATAATACAATGTAATAACCGTACTTTACAGTATATTATAAATAATGTCTTTACAGATATTAAAGGCATTTGCATATTAAAGATATTTGCGCTCCATCAAAAAATTCAAAAAGTGTAGTTGGCAGTTACTAATTATCAGAAATGAATTAGTTGGAAGAATTACTGAATTATTTAATTAGTAACAGGTTACAACTAGTGCTACTACTACTCCTACTGCTGTAGTGCCAGTGTAGTTTAGCTTTATCATGGTCCTCCTTTAAAATACCAACTAATTGTAACAGCAGCTACACTGCACAACTAGTTTGTATTTAAATAGCATGTTCTGTAGAGAAATATGCAGTTTATCTAATTACATTATAATGTATTAACCACTGCCACTGCCACATTAGATTTATTTTGAGATTAAGTTGTTACATCCTTTACTTTGACTTGGAGCTTTCTGGACATATTCGAGCCCATACAACTTTATTCTTAGCTACAGGCTATGTTAACAGAACATTTTAATAATAAGTTGACCTTTGCATTGGAAGTCCAGGAGTGCTTCTAAAACACAGTATTTTATTGTATCAACTCTCAAATTGGTTCTTCTCTTATATATTGATGTGTAATTTATTTTTTTTCTCCTTTATTCCCTCACTTGCTTTGCCCATAAGGGCCACACACATGTCAAGCAAGATGAAACATTAATTGTTTCAAATTATGGATCAATTAGTATATTTTTTGTGATCAACTGCAGCAGCGTTACAGTGTACTTTTCTCACCCTACTTCTGAAAACACACATTCAACAAATACAAATGGCCAATGTGATCCCATAAGCTGTGCATTGAACGGTGATTTAAATAGATGCCATGTTGTAATCCAAGAACAATCAATGAATCAACGAAGTTCCAGACTAAAAAATATTAGTTTTCACTATTGCTGTACTTACACTCACCGATCACAGCTGATGAAGGATCTCTGTCTGAAACATCCTGTTCCTCTGGAAATTTCTCTGGAAATATCTCCTATATATATTAGGTTCCATTTTAAACTACAGGGTGGGCCATTTATATGGATACACCTAAATAAAATAGGAATGGTTGGTGATATCAACTTTCTGTTTGTGGCACATTAGTATATGGGAGATGGGAAACTTTTCAAGATGGGTGTTGACCATGGCGGCCATTTTGAAGTCGGCCATTTTGGATCCAACTTTATTATTTCCAACGGGAAGAGGGTCATGTAACACATCAAACTTATTGAGAATTTCACAAGAAAAACAATGGTGTGCTTGGTTTTGACCACTTATAAAATGTGTTCAAAGTGCTGCCCATTGTGTTGGATTGTCAATGCAACCCTCTTCTCCCACTCTTGACACACTGATAGCAACACCACAGAAGAAATTCAGCCACGGCTTCAGTATCTGTTGTTTCAGATGCCTGCATATCTGTTAGTCACACGCATAGACAATTGCATTCAGATGACCCCAAAGATAAAAGTCTAAGGCATCGGGAGAGCATTTCTTCTGCGGTGTTGCTATCAGTGTGTCAAGAGTGGGAGAAGAGGGTTGCATTGACAATCCAACACAATGGGCAGCACTTTGAACACATTTTATAAGTGGTCATACACTTGTAAATAACTTGTGAAAGAATAAAGTTCTGTTAAAACCAAGCACACCATTGTTTTTCTTGTGAAATTCTCAATAAGTTTGATGTGTTACATGACCCTTGGATCCAAAATGGCCGACTTCAAAATGGCCACCATGGTCAACACCCATCTTGAAAAGTTTCCCATCTCCCATATACTAATGTGCCACAAACAGAAAGTTGATATCACCAACCATTCCTATTGCAGCAAGACAAATCACCAGTGCAGCAAGACAAATTCCTTGTCTGTGTTATGGTTAGTACAGGGAACAAGAGCAGAGACAGACGTAACTACATACAGGATGCATATTAGATGAAGTAGGTGGTGTGAACAGCGATGAGGAGGTACGGTGCCTAAGCTAACAAACAATGCTAATAGAAATACAGAGTCTTTTGTTTATTTTTATTTTTTTAACATTGCTTTCAGCATCATTGGCCATTTTAGCAACAGATACAAGGTAACATCAATACACAAGACAAGTTATGCAATATATACTATGTATTCACTCAGGTTGGGAAAATTTAGCGTAATCAATTAACCAAGTGTATGTCTTTGGACTGTGGAAGGAAACCAGAGTACCTGGAGTAAACCCACACAGACATCTGGATGACATGCAGACTCCACGCATAAAGGACCTAGGTCGCTCCAGAGGGAGATATGTAGGATGATGTGACTAAACGGCTGTTTCCAGGCCACAGGACAGTGCCCCTAACAGAAGTCATAAGGGGTAATGGGCAGGGGCCATACCGCAGTTGCCACACACAGGCAAAGCCTGCTGGCCTACTGGTCCCAAGCATATATGTCCTAGGCAGGTGCTGCTCGGGTCACAGGTAATAAGGCAGAAGCCACCTGCAACAAGGCAGGAGCCGCCGGATTCATATACAACAAAGTAGACCCTACAGGGGACAAAGCAGGGGACAAAGCAGGAGACACAGGAGCTGCAGGTTATGAAACAGGAGCCACAGGTAAGGGCCATGAGGTGTGGCATTGGGCAAAGCTTGGGCTGTAGGGGTATCGTCAGGTACAAGGGGGCATTGGGATAGCATCAGGTGGAGTGGAGCTTTAGGGGCTGTGTCGGGTGGAGCAGGGGCCGCAGAAATGCCGTTGGGCAGAGCAGTGTGCACTGATGTTGAGGAGCCTGGAGCGGCTGGCGACAAGTAGCTGGAAGGTGTTGGTGATACTGTATCAAGAGTGTCAAAGGCCTTTGAGGTGCAGTGTCAGGGACTACTGGGCAATGGCAGGAGTGTTGGGGCTGCCAGTTGATGAAACTGGAGCCTCAGGGGCCTCGCACACCTCTCCCCATGTGCAAGGCCTCTGCTCTTCTCATGCCTAGTTCTGTTGAGAATGTTTTAGTTTTGGGACCACACTTTGGTTTGATTCTGCCTGGTAGAACTTTTTGTTTTGTTTATGCACTATGGACAGGTTACTTACTCTGAGTTTACCCTGCTTTGTTTCCCAGTCTCTGCTTTATTATAGGAGTTTTCATTCTATACCTGTGTTGACTGTTGTCCTGGTGATTTAAATCAGGACTCTTTGTCTCTACTGGCTCAGCGTTCTTCCTCGTATTTATTCAAATAATGCATGTTCACCTCATAGCTCTAACATCCCAGTTTTGATCCCGACCTCAGACTCCACCTGTGTAGAGTTTGCATGCCCTCCCTGTGTTTGTGTGGGTTTACTCTAGGCACATTTCAAGTACGTGTGTGTTAGGTTAATTTTTGTTTGTAATGTGCCCTTAGTGTGAATGTGAACTACAATGGATTGACACTGATCAGGACTAAGCGGATAAGAAAATGAATGAATCGGCTGTCTTCATTTGCTTCCCATTTATGCTAGATATTACAATGTCCACAGGCTTATATTATTACTCCTATCCAAATATTTTTTTAGAAGGACTTCCCAATAATTAGATAAACTAGCCTCAATCTATCAGTAATGAGGTCAACACTTAAGGGATTGTTGTTAATTGCCTTAATGGATCGAGATAGAACACAGTACCAAATGCTGTCTGTGTGACCAAAGACTTTCTTCTCAGGCCAGGTTTTTAATTTTATGACTGTAATTAACAATATCCTTTAGGTAAGAGGCTAATTTCTACAAGATGCTGCAAAAAGCTCTATCTAACATTATCAAAACTAATTTCCTAGTTTATGTGTAGACATTTGCATCAAACACTAGAGCTGCATATGTTGCTAATTAAGATACTGTAGATGGGGGCACTATTGTTGTTTTGGGGGGGACAAAACAGATCTGCATGTTACATGCTTATGTGATTAAAAGGACAGAACAGGGCAGATTTAATACTAATAACTATTTTTAGATGTAAATTATTTTGGGTGTACACAAACCTACACTGTATGTACACTATACTATTTAGTGTACAAGTTCTGGTGAACTGCAGGGTGTCTGTAAAGTAAGTCCCACTATAACATTGTTAGTATATGCATTAATGTTTGTCACATCACCCACAGGGCTTACACTGAATCAATGTAATGTGTATAAAACCTGGGCTCCTTGTGCTTCATATGACTTTGACAACAGCCTCTCGTATGCTGGTTGGTGAGTAATACATCTATTAAAGTGGGACTTTATAGGCACCCTGTATGCAGTGGTGTACAGTAGTCTATGTGCGTATACTAAGTTTCTATAACCCTATGACCTGAGTGTACCCACTGTGTAACTAGGCACAGTATATTCACTTCTTTTTAATAGACTACACCACTGAAACTATGTTATATAGAAATGTTCTATGAGGAATAAACTTATGTTGTGTATTGGTGTTTTTTATTGTTTTGCATTTCAACTGTAAAACTTTTCAAATTAATAAATAATGATAGCTATACTAATTATTTGGGATACCAATGGAGACAGAAGAATAATCATTAAAAATGTACATCCACATATTATATTTATTGATGCAGTATTTTCCAAAGTAGAACAGGAAAAACTGGCAAACAGCCAGAGATAAAACAAAAACACCTTGACATTTTAAGAGATGTTTGTAACCTAAAATCTGTGTTATTTTCTTTATAATGATAATAACAGTGCAGTGAGAGCTTAAGAAATTTTTAATGACACTTCACACTTTTAATGACACTGAGCAATGTATACTGTCAAGCAACATGAGAGCTTAACAACTGAATCAGATTTTTTGTACTCCTTGACAAAAAACTAAAGCACCCAGAAATGTCGGATTCCTGCAAAATTTGTCATGCAGTTACATCATAGGCAGTTATGTAAATGACTACAGGTGTGGTCTGATTAGACACTGGGTCTTGCCACAAGAGGACATAAAAATGCTCCTCCCGCTGCTCTATAAAAAGGCCCTTCGAGGCTACTTATCTCTTGATGAGAGATTATTAATTGCTAGACATGGCTCTATGATGCTCTCAAAGACATTTTGTCCAGCTGACAGACTTTGAGAGGGGGCGCATCATTGGACTGAGAGAAACAGAATGGTAATTTCATTGTCCTGCTGTTGACAGCCAGCCACCATCATCTTCATTTGCAGTGGTGTCGTGAACGAGAAACCCGGACTGCTATGGACTGGAACAATATTGCCATTAGTGACAAATCCATGTTCTCTTTGGGACCTAATGACGGTCGGGTTTGAGAATGGAGACCTCATGGTGAGCACTTTAATCCTGCCTTAGTTGTGGAGTGACACGGCACCCCAGCTGCTGGTGTGATGATCTGGGGAGCCATCACATACGACACTCAGTCATCCCTAGTAGTGATACAAGGGACACTAACAACTCAGTGATATGTCCAGGACATCCTGCAGCCACATGTTGCTTCTCATGGCAGGGCTTCCAACTGGCTTTTTTCAGTTGGAAAATGTTCACTTAAGAACTGCAAGGGTTAACCAGGAACGTCTGCCTGATTGCAACACTTCCTTGACCTACCCAGTCGCCAGGTTTATCACCAATTGAAAATTTATGGGACCAGCTAGGACACCCACTTCAGCAAACTATATTTGTGGAGGATCTACAGGCCCAGCTGTGGGCAAATGTGTCATATAGGCATATCTAGCAGTCAAAATCTCTCACCAAGAGATCTCCTATCTAAAAGTAGCATCTGGGAACCTTTTTATAGAGCAGCAGGTGAAGCAATTTTATGCACTCTTGTGGCAAGACCCATCATGTAATCAGACCACACCTGTAATCATTTACATATCTCCCTGCAACATAACTGCAGACCAAGTTTTGCAGCAATCCAACATTTCTATCTGGGTGTGTTATTATTTTGTTAGTGAGTGTATTTGTTGTATTTTTATTCTACAGTCATTTTGTTTGTGTCCATACACTAACTGAACACTTTATTGGGAACACCTGTACATCTACACATTCATGTAATTATCTAATCAGCAAATCAGCAGTGCGAAGCATAACATCATGTAGATATGGGCCAGTAGGTTCAGGCAATGGTCACATCAATGATCTCAGTGATTTTGACTGTGGCTTGTTTGGGCCAGATGGCCTGGTTGGAGTATTTCTGTTACTATTTACACTCAAATACAACTTTCTAGAGTTTAATCAGATTGGTGAATAAAGTAACACAAAAAATAACATAATAAAGACAGAACATGCAGTGAGTGGCAGTTCTCTGAAAATGCTTTGTTGTGGAATGAGGTCAGCAGAGAAGGCGCAGGCTGGTTTGAGCTGACAGAAAGGATACTGTAAATGAGATAACCACCTCTGTACAATTGTGGTGAGCAGAGGTGAAGAATCTCAGAATGCACAGCATGATGAACAATCTGATGAACAATAGTCGGCCATGAAAAGAAAGCTGAGGCTGCAGTAGGCACATGCTCATTAAAACTGAAAGGGTGAAGACTGGAAAAGCATAGTCTGGTTTTATAAGTCTCAATTTCTGCTGAGGCACACAGATGGTAGGGTCAGAATTTGGCACCAACAGCAAGAATCCATGGACCCAACTGGCAACAGTCCAGGCTGGTGTAAGTGATACAGGGAATGTTTTCTTGGCACACTGAATTAATACCTGGTGACTGGGAATGCCACTGAAGAATTTGTCATGTTCATGAAAGCAGTTTGAACAAATGATTATTGAAGGGCACAGTGTATTTGGTTATTGTTGCTGACCATGTGCATCCCTTCCTCTTCACAAGTTATCCATCTTCTAATGGCTATCATGTCACAAAGCAAAAGTTGTCTCAAACTGCTCTCATAAACTTGACAATGATTACAATCTTCTTCAGTGGCTTTCCCAGTCAACATATCTTAAACCAATAGAACACATTTGGGATGTAGTGCAAAGGGACATTTGCTGCATGAAAATGCACCTGAAATAATAGCAGAGAAAACTCTTTGAGACTCAAACATGGCTTAACTTGAGACAGCCAGAAAGAAACAATTGTCAAGACTGTTCTATATTGTGGCACTCATGATTTACAAATTGGTGAGCCTCTTACTGTCTTCAAATAGTAGCTAAAGACTGAGACTGCACTCATTATTTTTAAAATCTATTTTGTTCCTTTCCTTTATTACCATCTATAGTATAGTTCATTTTATCCAAATCAGCTTCTAACAAGGTATTATTTGAATGGTGTTCTTAAGATGTTGAGGTTCTCTTTAGGATTGTCTAGGGTGGACAGGATTAAGAATGAGATCATCAGAGGGACGACTGAGATGGGAAGATTGAGATGGTTTGGACATGTGCAGAGGAGGGATAGTGGATATATTGGTAGGAGGATGTTGGCGATGGAGCTGCCAGGCAAGAGACGGAGAGGAAGACCAAAGAGGAGTTATTTGGTTGTGGTAAATGAAGATATGCAGGGAGTTGGGGTGAGAGTAGAGGACGTGGAGGACAGGGTGAGGTGGAAACGTTTAGCTCGCTGTGGTGACCCCTGATAAATGGAGAAACCGAAAGAAGAAGAAGAAGATACAATAATACAATCCAAGCAATTGTGGGTTAAGGGCCTTTCTCAAGGACCCAACAGTGGCAGCTTGCCAGATGTGGGATTTGAGCCCTGGACCTTGTCCTTGACCACCTCCTTGTTGAGCCCCACAGTTTGTTCTGTTATAAAGTGTCATGGCATAGTAGCTCATCCACAATAATTTAAATATGAAAAAGAATGTCAGTAATGTATTATTTAATTGGAATACTGTTTAATTCACCAGAGACATAGCCTAGCTTAGGTGTATCACAATGGGGTAAACTTACCCACCAGTTTAACTCAAACAACTTAGCTCATTTTACCACAGTGGAAACCAGTTGGAAAAAAGTGCCTTGTATAGCAATTCAGGGCCAGAATTCAGTAATTCTTGCTGTTTCCTTTGGCATAAAAGTGATTATGATTATGAATAATGAAATTACTAACTAACATAAATACTTTGACCAGCAAAACATTTTTGTTTGTTTAAAAAAAGTACTACCATATGTCCCATGTGCTTCTCTCCTTAACTGAGGAGATGGAAATAATGGTTGTTTCCTGAGTATATGGCAAAACTGTGCACAGTTTCCTAGATATGATTCTTGGATCAACTTACCCTCAGGCATATCTTACCCCAATCCATTTTGGTTTGTTCATTTATTTAGGATGCTGTATAAGCGAGGATTGACCGATCTCACAAACTTCTTATGAAATATTAATGCACAACAAAAACAAACTCTATCTGTTTTTTACATGTTTCATCTAGCTTCTTTTGTGGAGTGTTCTTGAGTTCTGTTTGAGAGCTTATACTAAGTTTTAGTAGTCTTCGTAAACAGGGTGCTGTCTTGTTCCCAATAAAAAAAAGAATAATTATTAAACATATCATAACATTATTATGTATATAAGACAATTTACTATTGTTTTAAAAAGAAATGTACTGTATTCTAGAAGATTATCTGGTTGGAGTGCACATATGATATTTTCATATTACAGGACTAGTTGTTTTCACCTTCTGCACAATAATTCTTGTAAACCTTGTGACCTTACCTTCAGTAATTTTGAAAACACGTTCATACAATACTTTCACACAATATTCTTTTTTTTATTTTACACTCTTAAGTGGCTACTTCTACAGATTTGTCAGACACCCTTATCCAAAGCAACTTACATAAGTGCTTTGTATTTCTTAGTAGACATTAAAACATGCTAGTACGAATAGCCTATAGTTTAAGTTCTGCCACCTCCAGTTCTGCTTCCTGTCTCTTTGTCAGTGCCACTGTCTCTAAGCCATACAACAAGGCTGGTCTCACTACTCTCTTATAAATCTTTCCTTTCACTTTTGCTGCGACCCTTTTGTCACACAGCACTTCTGACACTCTTCTCCACCCACTCCATCCTGCCTGTACTCTCTTCTTCACCTCCTTTCCACACTCCCCATTTCCTTGGACAGTTGATCCCAAGTACCTGAACTCCTGGACCTTTGTGACCACTGATCCCTGTAGCCTGACTGTCCATCCACCTGCCTCCCGTTTCATTTACACACCATGTATTCTGTCTTACTACAGTTTTGACTTTCATTCCTCTCCTTTCCAGATTATACCTCCACTTCTCCAAGTTCTCTTCTACTGTTCCCTGTTCTCACTACAGATCACAATGTCGTCTGCAAACATCATAGTCGATAGGCGATTCCTGTCTGACCTCATCTGTTAGTCTGTCCAATCACCATGAGCAAATAAGAAGGGACTCAGGACCGATCCTTGATGCAGTCCCACCTCTACCTTGAAGCTATCTGTCACTCCTACAGCACATCTCACCGCTGTCATACATGTCCTGCACTAATCTAAACGTACTTTTCAGCACTCGAGACTTCCTCATACACCACCCACAGTTCCTCCCTTGGCACCCTGTCATTAAGCTTTCTCCAAATCCACAAAGGACGCAGTGTAGCTCTTTCTTTCTGACCTTCTCTATAATTCTCCATCAGCAGTCTCAAAAGCAAAAATCGCATCCATGGTGCTCTTCCTTGGCATGAAACCCATACTGTTGTTCACATACTGTCACCTCCCTGTTGTCTCGCCTAGCTTCCACAAACTCTCTCCCAAATCTTCATTGTGTGGCTCATCAACTTATGGCCCCTGTAAGAGCCACAACTCTGTACATCACCCTTATGCTTAAAAAATCGGTACAAGTAAACTTTTCCTCCATTCCTCCGGCATTCCTTACACTCATTCACCAGAATTCCATTGAATAATCTAGACAAAAACACCACTCCCAGCTCTCCTAGACTTTCCATACCTCAACCGGTATGTCATCAGGTCCCACTGCCTTTTCTGTTCTTCATCCTTTTCAAAGCTTTTCCTCACTTCTTCCCTCGCTAATCTTTGCTACATCCTGTTCCACCCTCTCCTCACCTGTCAGTACATTTCCATTTCCTATCCTTGATCACCCTGACATGCTGCACATCCTTTCCAGCTCTATCTCTCTGCTCGGCAGCAGAGACCAACTCCTTCTCTCCTTCTCTACTGTCTACCTTTCATATTAACTCATCATAGGCCTTCTGCTTGGCCTTTGCTACCTCCCTCTTTGCCCTCTGCCGCAACTCCTTGTACTCCGCTCCTGCCTACTTCTCATTAGTCCTGTCCCTGTCCCATTCCTTCTTTGCTGACCCTCTTTCTCTCTGAATAACCTCCTGCACTTCCTCGTTCCACCACCAGTTTTCCTTTTTCATCCTTTGCCTGTTCCAGAAAAACACCCAGTACCTTTCTACCTGTCTGTATAATTTACTGTTGCTGCTACTACCCAGTCGTCTGGGAGCTCTTTCCTATCACCCAAAGCCTTTCTCAGCTCCTCTCTGAACTCCTTACAACATTCTTCCTTTCTCAACTTCCACCATTTGGTCCTCTGCTCTGCCTTTGTCCTCTTCCTCTCTTCCTAACCACCAGAGCCATCCTGCACACCACCATCCGATGCTGCCTAGCTACACTCTCCCCTGCCACTACCCTTACAATCACCAATCTCTTTTAAAGCAACCTCTTCTTACATAGGATGTAGTCTACCTGTGTGCTCCTCCCTCCACTCTTATAAGTCACCCTATGCTCCTCCTTCTTTTGGAAATATGTGTTAACCACAGCCCATTTCCATCTCTTTGCAAAATCCACCACCATCTGTCCTTCTAGGTTCCTATCCTTAAACACCAAACCTGCCCATCACTTTCTCATCTCCTTATTACCTTCACCAACATGACCATTGAAATCTGCACCAATCACCAGTCTCCTCCCTGGGAATACTCTCAACCACTTCATCTAACTCCCCCCAGAATCTCTCTTTCTCCTCTAATTCAACCGCCAACTTGTGGTGCATAGCCACTAACACAACATTCACCATTACACCTCAATTTTTCAGCTTCAGACATATTATCCTATCTGACCACCCTTTTCACCTCAACGACATTTCTTACATAGTCCTCCTTCAGGACCACACCAACTCCATTTCTCTTCCTTTCCACACCATGGTAGAACAAGTTTAAAACCTGCCTGCACCCCAATGCATCGAGCCTTGCTACCTTCCACTTTGTCTCCTGCACACACAAAACATCGACCTTCATCCTCTGCATCTCTATAATCAGCCAGCTCTCTACCTTTCCCTGTCATCGTCCCTACATTTAGGATTTCTACCCTCAGTGCTATATTCTGGCCCCTCCTGATTTCTCTCTGTCTCTCTCACCATGCCTCCCTCCTCTTCGTCTTCGGCAAACAGTAGTCCAATTTCCCACTGGTTACCCAGTTTGTTACCAAGTACCAGTGGTGGTCGTTGTTAACCCGGGCCGCGACTGATCCGGTATATGGTGAAATTATTATGAAACTCGCATACTAGATTTGGCAAAATGTTTTACACCGGATGCCCTTCCTGACGCAACCCTCACCATTTATCCGGGCTTGGGATCGGCACTAGAAATACCCTGCCTGAGCAATCTAGCTGCTGGTTTGGATTGTATTATTGTATCAATTGTAAGTCTCTCTAGATAGGGCGTCTGCTAAATGCTGTAAATGTAAATGTAAATGTAAATATCAAGTAAGTCTATGAAGTCATCAGTAGTGAGAAGAGAAAAAAAAAAAGAAGCTAACAAACATATTTCTTATAATTTATGTTTTGTCATATTATAGATGTTCTGTTAAATGGCTTTATAAGAGGAACTGAATGGGGGAATAATTTACTTTGGTCAACAAAAGATTTAACTATTTGTTATGTTATACAAAATCTAAATAAATACTTGCTTATGTGTTATGCCCTAGTGCAATTTATTATTTTCCTTCAACCTATGATTATTTTTCATTCATTTGGATTAGTACCAGGCAAGTGCACAGAGCGACCCAGGGGACTCGTGCCCCCGTGTTTTGAATGGAGCTGTGGAACCTGTGAACAGAGTCTCATCCATCTCATCTGATTGTTTCCAAAATATCATAGATTATCAACCCAGGACATTAGGTTGGCTTGAGTTCCAAGCACCTCATCACTCTATGTGGTTCATCATCCTCTTTGTGCTTAAACTCCAGCCACACATACAGCCAACTCTCTGTATCCATGGATTACACATCCTCTGATTCTAACCATGGACCAAAAAAAATTCAAATACAAAAGCAAAAAACATCCATAAAGAAAAACTTGAATTTGCAGGCTGAATATTACACTGATTCGACACAAACCCACAATTTCAGAGATCCTCAGTGTCTCTCCAGCACTTGTTTTAGCATTGTTTGAATTGTGTTTTGCCTGTGCACACATACAGAATATTTATATAGAAATTACATTGAATTAGGTATTGTAATTAAAAATTATTTAAAGCATACGGGAGATTGTGAATATGTCATATGCAAATACTACACCATTTTATATAAGGGACTTGTATATAATATCTAATGCAAGATGTTTCCAGTCTTTGTGATGTATACAGTTTACTTTATCATTAAATATTGCATTGTGTCCAGTTTAACAAACAAATAAAAACTTGTTTTTGTTTTCAACTGGCATTTGGCAGCCTTCACTTAGACAAGTTTTTCCATTGTCCTAAGCTTCTTACAGGATTATCCTTATAGTCTTATCTAATCTAACATTATAATCAAATAATGTATGAAATGTGTCAAGTATGAAAGTGCATATTTGTGTATTTACCGTAGCGCTTAAATAAACCCTTTAGTGGTGTTTGTAAACAACATTAAAAGTTAAGAATTGAGTTAATTAAGATTTAATTAATAATTAAGAACTCCATTATTTAATTATTAAAGTGGTCATTACTTAATTATTAATGGCTGGTCCACGTATCCTCCAACTTGATCGGATTGCTGATTAAAAGCTGGGTTTTTGCAGATTATTAAGCGCATGTAAATGCACTTGTTGTTCAGTGTTTTCCTGGAGGTGGATTCATGAACATTAACATTAGCCAGTATGAAATGTTCATGCCATGAAACTCTTTCACAATCATATGATGTGCAGACCAGACTTTGATTGATCCCTAGTTTTAAATACAACAGGGTGCCCACCTGATTGTCATCCTATTGATTGAAAATGCCAGACTGTAACCTTCAAAATCCTAGAGGTTCACATACTTTTGTCACTCACAGATATGTAATATTAGATCATTTTCCTCAATAAATAAATGACCAAGTATAATATTTTTGTCTCATTTCTTTAATAGGGTTCTCTTTATCTACTTGTCGTGTGAAATTTGATTAAGTTTTAGGTTATAAGCTCCCCAAACAAAAAAAATTAGCCACCTTGCCTGTTTAAGATGGTAGTAACTTCAGGCTCCTGCAGATGGCGTTGCATGAGGATGATCGAGCTATGAATACCTGCAGGGTGTGTGATGGAATTCATAGATTGAGAAGAGGTGGTACAGTGCAGTGAATATCTTGTTCGATGTGTGGAAAATGTGTCACAAAGCAGATGTTAAAGATTGGCAAAAAGGAGTGATTCCATTTGGGGGTGCCAAAGGCCATAGTCCGAAGGAAGTTGCTGAATTTGCAGGTGTATAGAAGCATACAGTGATACAGGTCTACCAGCAGTGGCAAAAATCCCAGTCTACAGGAAATTCTTGTCAGAATTCATGGAGGTGTTAGATATTATTAGGTACGTTTCAGTCACAGGTAACTAACTTTTTGCCCGGTGAGTAAATTTATGCAGAAATATGGAAAGTATTAAGGAGTTCAGAAACCTTCAGCATACACTGTATGCACATGTAGTTATATATTTAACTAGTTTGTGTTGGTGCTTATAAGCTCAGAGTTTTATTGTATACAATTTAGAACTTCTAGGCTGTCAAAGGAGGATGGGTCCATCCGTCTTGGTCCTCCCAAGGTTTCTTCTTCAACAGATTGAGTATTTTTGAACAATACTATTTGTAATATTTGGTTTGATTTAATTTATCATGATATTTGATTGATTATGGGCCCAAGACTATTTTACACCTCCCTGTACTGTTTTCTCACCTTGCAGAGGCAGAACTATACACTCTCCACGGCCATCAAGGGCTTGTTTCCATGGTGACAAAGCCTCACTGGAGGCTATGAAAAAATCAGTATAACAAGTACAGAACTTGTTGTCATTTTCTCTTCATGGTGGAAGAGAAGTCATACAGTCTGATCACAGAAGCTGAGAGCATGACATGACACAAGAGAACATAGTGATAAAGTTCACAGTGAAGCTTTGCTTGGCTTTCTCAGACAGACTGACATGCATAAATACATGTCACACACACACCAGACCAACACCAGAGACAAAATATATCACTGTGGCTGGGCACAGTAGAGATACAGGGATACCTGAATGTTTGTGAACCCTTCAAAATGTTCTATTTGTTTGCATAAATAAGACCTAAAACATCCGATTTTTCCTCACAAGTCAAAGAGTAGATGAAGAGAACCCAATTAAACAAAATTATAAAACCTATTGTAGCATCCGTGAGTCCAGGGGATGCAGACTGGCTTGATGGCGTCGTACAGGGTTTATTTCATAGTGTTTTATGTAATGTGTGGTATGTATATGTCATTTTAGTAATGTTTGCTATTGTGTTGTGTTTCATAGCTATTCATTATCTTGTTTATGTATTAATTAATTTTGTGTATGTGATTTTACTCACTGTCTTAGAGTATGTGTGTTCTATTAGTGGGCTTGATTGGGTTGGGCCATCACTCACCACACATGCATTGAGTTTGTATGTGCGAGTGGCTATGAAGCTTAACAAACCTTTTCACACACATCACAATTCTAACCTCTCATGTTTCAAAAACCACTATGAGGAGATTACAGTGTGCTATGTACTATGATATGTGAGTTGCTTAAAACTATGAAAAAAGTGCTGCAAAGACGAACTTTGTGTTTTTAAACTGCTTTATACTGTAAATGGCTTTAAGGGGCCCAGGCAAAAAATTTACCGTAAACATCAAGGATGGCACAGGGTTCAGGAGGGTTAAAATGTTAAAAGGTATGTAATATGCATCTTAGAGGAATGGAACCTGAAACCTGAGCTTTGCCTGCCATGTACATCAGCACCTCTGATCTGTTAATGTATGCTTGGGCAAAGGCCAGAAAGTTTTTAATACTCATTCATTTTCAAACTTCCTTAATCCAATTCAGGTTTGCAGGGATCTGGGGCCTGACCGGTAGCGCTGGGTGCAAGGCTGGAACCAACACTGGACAGAGCACCAATCCATCGTAAGACACGTGTGCGCACGCGCACACACACACACACACACACACACACTGGGGCAATTTAGAGAGACCAGTTGACCTGACATATCTTTGGAATGTGGGAGGAAACCGTACCCAGTCAGAAAAAAACACAGAATCTTGGAACTGGGTCCACCAAGACACCCAACCGCTGCCAGATATTGATTTATGGGGGGAAACATTGTTAAGTGCAGAGCCCTAAAATAATGGACTTTCATCACCATGATTAGACAAATTATAGATATCATAAAAGTACTTCATATTAAATCAAACAAACTGCTTATGGTTTTTTTTGAATAAAATGAGAGCTCATTTTTAGCCTTTTTTAGATCTGATAAAACTTAAGGGGAGGATTTTTCCCCAAGTAAAATGTTTTCTTTCCGTTTGATCTCACTTTTGTCTTGGAGAACTAAAGAGATGGTAAAGATATCTCTTTTGTCATTTCGTTTCCCTGTGGGCAGACCATATTCAGGATATAAACATAACGTTAATAGGTGACTCGCTCGGTAGCACTGTCACTTCACAGTGAGAAGATCCTGGCTTCTATCAAGTGGTGAGATCTTGGTCCTTTCTTTTTGGGGTTTACATGTCCTCCCCATGTCCGTGTGGGTTTACTCTGGGTGCTCCGGTTTCCTCCCACAGTAAAAAGACATGCATTTTAGGTTAGTTGATGTCTCTAAAGTGCTCCTAGTGTGTGAGTGTATGTGCCCTACAATGGATTGGTGCCCTGTCTAGGGTTGTTCCTGCGATTAGGAATAAGCGGATAAGAAAATGAATAAATGAACATATGTTTATTTTTAAAGCCCAGGTGGCACAGAATATATGCTAGCAACATTGTTTTTTGAAGCATTAAATAATAATACTGTACATCACTTACTTCTGTACATGAGCCACCAGCTCAACTAGGTGAGTGACTGGTGAATATCACTGAAGGACAGAAGCCCAGATCTTTATGTTCATTTTATTTGCAATAGGCAGTCCAACAGATAAGATCAGAATCTCTGAGTCATATTAAAACTGCTATCTCTGTAAAGGAGTGTGATTCAAAATGCTGTCACATACAGAAGAAAAAAGACACGAGTCCATGAACTATTGGTAAACTGCTTGTCTTATGTAATAAACTAGGACAAAAGTAAATGATGCAAGTGCAGATAGCACAAGCAATCTATAATTCAAAAAAGCAAATTCAGTATCCAAAAATAGGCAAGTGGTAAAAAACAGTCAACAAGTGCTCATAAAAATATGGATGGAACCCAAACCGCAGAAAGCAGGTCATAAACAGAAATGTCAGTAAGCCATAATGCTAAAAAATATAGAATGATAACTGAAAAACCTAATTTGTGTAAGCGAGACCACTGAAATTAACCCCGTAACCTATTAGTCAGTAGTCAAGATCCTCAATTACTCACCCAACAATGACAATGACCATCCTTATTATGTTTCAATGGATGGACTAACTTTAAACGGTCCAAAACAAAATCACAGTGTGATTTGAAGAGTTTAGCTAAAATTTATGAAGTTTATACATTTCATTATCTCAGTTAGTTCATTAGATTACTTGAAAATGTTGTCTTCTTAACACTTATGACTCTGGATATTACAAATAAATTGAAGGAAGACTGCAAATAAAACTGCAAATAAAAGATCCCAAATAAAAAAACACTAATTTGAACATACTGCCATTGTACATATAGTTATTGGGCATGTTACTGATGATGAACTAAAACTATTATATATTAAGTACGAATATTAGTATGCGCAAATAAGGTTGAGAAAACCACATGTGAGGTTTTACATGTAGGAATATTCACTGGTAAGTTTGGACCTTAATAAGTGGAAGTGGAAGAAAGTCAGTTGCTTAGCAATAACAACTAAATACACTCACCGGCAACTTTATTAGGTACACCTTAAGAGTACTGGGTCGGAACCCTTCTTGCCTTCAGAATTGCTTTAATTATTCATAGCAGATGTCTTACAAGGTGCTGGAAACATTCCTCAGAGATTTTGGTCCATATTGACATGTTAGCATCACACAGTTGCTGTAGATTTGCCAACTCCACATCCATGATGCAAATCTACCACATCCCAAAGGTGGTCTATTGGACTGAGATCTGGTGACTATGGCGACTATCTGAGTACAATGAACTCATTGTCATTTTAAAGAAACCAGTTTGAGCTTTGTGATATTGTGCATTATTCTGGTGGAAGCAGTCATCAGAAGATGGTACACTGCAGTCATAAAGGGGTGGACATGCTCTGTTGGAATTAAGGAGCCCAACGTGTGTCAGGAATATATCTCCTACACCATTACACCACAAGCAGCAGCCTGAACCGTTGACGCAAGGCAGAATGGATCCATGCTGTTATATTGTATACGCCAGTTTCTGGCCCTACCATCCGAATGTCACAGAAAAAATCAAGACCCATCAGACCAGGCAACATTTTTCCAGTCTTCTTTTGTTCAATTTTGGTGTGCCAGTGTGAATTGTAGCCTCATTTGCCTGTCCTTAGCTGACAGGAGTGGCACTGAGTGTGATCTTTTACTGCTATAGGCCATCTGTTTCAAGCTTCAACATGTTGTGCATTCAGGGGTGCTCTTTTGCATACTTCAGATGTAACGAGTGGTTATTTGAGTTGATGTTGCAGCTGACCCAGTTTGGCCATTCTTTGTAAACACTAGAGAAGGCTGTGCATGAAAATCCCAGTATATCAGCAGTTTCTGAAAAACTCAGATTGACTAGCAATGTCTGCCACAACCAAAGTTTCTTAAATCACCTTTCTTCCTCATTCTGATGGTTGGTTTGAAGTTCAGCAGGTCATCTTAACAATGCCAAAATTCACTGATTTGCTGCCATGTGATTGGCTGATTAGAGTTTTGCATTAACCAGCAGTTGAACAGATGCTAATAATAAAGTGGCCTATAAGTGGAGTATTTTAAAAAGCCATCTTTAATTCATTCTTAAACATAAATGATTATGTGCAAATGATGGACTATATAATGTATAAATGGTAATACTGTCTGTTTTTACCTATACCTTTTCATCCCAACCTGGCATACACATATATTTTTTTCTCCATTTTAGGACTTTAGCGATTCTTTGTTTTGTGTAAAGCATTTTCATTTTAATGCACAAATTTATTTTAAACCAAATTTAACATTATTTTTAATACAGACAGGTGAAA
Organism: Ancistrus triradiatus; assembly: GCA_025084515.1. Lineage (NCBI taxonomy): Eukaryota > Metazoa > Chordata > Actinopteri > Siluriformes > Loricariidae > Ancistrus > Ancistrus triradiatus. The sequence continues at coordinate 88,001 of JAJAGP010001580.1, read as the reverse complement.
TTGGTGAGTTCTTCCCTGGCATAACTACATGTTAAATCTTCCCCAATTAGAGATCTGCTCTCCCCAAAAGAACATATATTATTGTTCCACTGAAGGACATCACTCTCCTCATTCAGGTAAATAACTAAGACATTTTATCGCCCACATCCCTAATAGTAAAGGAATCTTTTTTTGTACATTAACAAATGGTTTGGCCTAAGATTTATTTTAAGGTACTAATAAGCAATGGATAAGCAATATATTATTTATTTATTTATTTTTTATTTTTAGTAATTTATCAGGTATATCCAGAGTAACTTAGAACTAATAGCAATCTTACAAGGTACAGTCCAAGCATTAGTAGGTAAGAGCCTTGCTCAAGCGCTGAACAGTGGAAGCTTGGCAGTGCTGGGATTGGAACAATGGTCCTTCTGGTCAGTCTTCCAGTATATTAACAGTTATGTTATCACAGGATTAGGCAATCAATAGTAAATAGTTTAAACCTATTGTAAAACTGAGACTGGTTCTAAGCCTTATATGAGAACATTCACTGAGGAAGACAAAAATAGACTTTCAGAAGTGAGCTTTGAGACAAAGCTTAAATCCGTACACTTTCTCTTACTAAGGCATGGATGTTTAGATGTGTCCTTTTTACTATCCGCACTATCCATTAAATGAGTCTAATATTTGCTTTTTATATTTGAACTCACTCCTAATTAGAACTGACAGCATGACTGAATTCAATCTGCAGGTCAAGACTGATGATCATGCTAATTATTTACCATCTGTGCTAGTGTGTGAATTTGAAGAAGAAGAAGAAGTAGAAGAAACATATTTTTCTTCTTCTCATTTCAAACCTCCTATCTAGGGCAGGTTAAGTCCAGTTCTACAACAAATTATTATTTTACAATGATACTGCTCTTTTAAAAATAAAGTAGAATGAGATGTTTAATATGTTGGCCATATTCCTCAAATTGGGTTATGTGCAGTCATGGGAAATATTTGTTTGTGTTAAGGATAAGGGCAAGTGCAGAGTTGGGTAGGAAGGTGTTAAAATTACTGTTACATTCAGAACTAGTTAGTTTTTGAAAGAAAAAAAACCCACACTTTTTAGAGTATGTTTATGGCAAATACTATGTACACTCAGTGTAAATACCAGTACCATACTATTTGTACTAGATGTACCTAGTAATATCATACTACAGTGGGGCAATAAAGTATTTAGTCAGCCACTGATTGTGCCAGTTCTCCTACCTAGAAAGATGAGAGAGGTTTGTAATTTTCTCACAACTGTGAGAGACAAAATGAGAAAAAAAATCCAGGAAATCACATTGTAGGATTTTGAAAGAATTTAATTGTAAATCATGGTGGAAAATAAGTATATGGTCACCCACAAACAAGCAAGATTTCTGGCTCTCACAGACCTGAAACTTCTTCTTTATGAAGCTCTTCTGTCATCCACTCATTACCTGTATTAATGGCACCTGTTTGACCTTGTTATCTGTATGAAAGGACACCTGTCCACAGCCTCAAACAGCCAGACTCCAAACTCAACCATTGCCAAGACCAAAGAGCTGTCGAAGGACTCCAGGAAGAAAATTGTAGACCTGCACCAGGCTGGGTAGAGTGAATTTACAATAGCCAAGCAGGATGGTGTGAATAAATCAACTGTGGGAGCAATTGTAAGAAAATGGAAGACATACAAGTCCATTGATAATCTCCCTCGATCTGGGGCCCCATGCAAGATCTCATTGATTTTCATCCCAAGAACACTATACCTACTGTGAAGCATGGGGGTGGAAACATCATGCTTTGGGGCTGTTTTTCTGCAAGCAAGGTTAAAGGGAAGAATGAATGGGGAAATGTATCGTGAGATTCCATCAGTGGAATGTGGCTGTGTCTTCCAGCATGACAATTATCCCAAACATACCGCTCGGGCAATGAAGGAGTGGTTCCGTAAAAAGCATTTCAAGGTCCTGGAGTGGCCTAGCCAGTCTCCAGACCTCAACCCCATAGAAAATTTGTGGAGGGATTTGAAAGTCTGTGTTGCCCAGCGACAGCCCCAAAACATCAGCGCTCTAGAGGAGATCTGCATGGAGGAAAGGGCCAAAACACCAGCTACCATGTGTGCAAACCTGGTGAAGACTTACAGGAAACGTTTGACCTCTGTCACTGCCAACAAAGGTTATTTAATTTACAATTAAATTCTTAAAAAAATCTTAAAATGGGATTTCCTGGATTTTTTTTCTCATCTTGTCTCTCTCAGTTGAAGTGTACCTATGATGAAAATTACAGACCTCTCTCATCTTTCTAAATAGGAGAACTTGCTCAATCAGTGGCTGACTAAATACTTTTTGCCCCACTGCATATACACTAAGTGTAAAGACAATGCACCTACACTGTGCACATATTTACACTGTGTGCATAGTAATTTCATTCTGTTTACCCATTCTGTTTAGTAGCAATGCTGTTTAGTAACACTACTATTTACACTAACTATAGTTACATGATTTACTAGGTAGGGTTAGTGCAAAAAACCAGGCTGTGTAGTTAGTGCTAGTTTCACTTTTTCCAAATAGACGATCTGAGTTTTAATTTACTATACTTTTTCCTCTTATCTGTGAAAATTCATACAGAACAAATGTACTACTTGCTACTCTTTATTTTGTGTGAGTTACCTGATTTCCTGATGTTGAATTTTAACTTTCCAACTATGATTTCAATTCATGTCTAATAATCGTTATTTTAGGCAGTAGGTAGTACACATGCACAGTGTGCATGGCTCAAGTCTGCGTGTGTCCTGACAGTGGGCGTGTGAAAGAAAACGCGTGTACAGCCTACAGTGTGAAATAAATAAGACTCCTGTAAATCAAAACATTTTTTAATCCGATGATTATTACATATGGTTTTCTTTCAATAAAAAGCAACATATTTTACCGTCCATGTCTGTATTCATGTTATTTTTGCCAGTCTAACATTTAAAGGTCTGTTTAATAAAATGCTAAACCACTAACCACTAAAATGTCACCCTTATATGCCATTATATATGGCAACACCTGGTATTTTTAAGTTTGAGTTTTACAAAATCTGTCACTAATAACTCACTGGAGTAAATCAAAATGAGCTTCTAATGCAACTGGAATATTAAAAGGTAAGCAGTGTATATATAACCCTATATATTACATAATTTTATATTCCCCTACTGCCCCATAAAAAAAGCTCTCAAAGGCTACTTTTAGATAGTATACCCCTTGGTGAGAGAATGTTGATTGGTAGACATGTCTGTACAATGCACTCAAAGACATTTTGGCCAGTTGACAGACTTTCAAACAGAGCGCGTCATTGGACTGAGAGAAGCAGGATGGTTGTTTCAACAAATTGCCTGTCATCTAGGCCACTCTGAGCTGTTAGGGGGTTTTCGGAGCAGTGGTCCTGTAAGGGCCACCAGTAGAGAGGATCATTTGATCTGTCTATAAGCACGAGCACCTCCCACGATGTCGTTATTCACCATTCAGCCACAGGTGACGCCTTCACTACAAACTCCTGTCTGTGCCCGGACCATGGCTCTATAGTGTGTTGTAGTGCGTTTATGATTATGCTTTAAGATTATGATTTGTAGTAGATGTTTAAAGCTTGGGTCTCAAGGCTGTACTCATTTACATTTACAGCATTTAGCAGATGCCCTTATCCAAACCAGCCGCTAGATTGCTCAGGCAGGGTATTTCTAGTGCCGGTCCCAAGCCCGAATAAATGGTGAGGGTTGCGTCAGGAAGGGCATCCGGTGTAAAACATTTGCCAATAAAGTATGCGAGTTCATAATAATTTCACCATACCAGATCGGTCGCGGCCCGGGTTAACAACGGACCACCACTGGTACTGGTAGCAAACGGGGTACCTGCGGAAATTGGACTACTGTTGGCCGAAGACGAAGAGGAGGGAGGGCGTGGTGAGGAGACAGAGAGAAATCAGGGAGGGGCAAAAAAAAATATAGCACTGAAGGTAGCAACCCTAAATGTAGGGACGATTGACAGGGAAAAGGTAGAGAGCTGGCTGATATGATGCAGAGGAGAAAGGTGATTGTTTTGTGTGTGCAGGAGACAAAGTGGAAGGGTCGCAAGGCTCGAAGCATGGGCAGGGGTTTTAAACTGTTTTCTACCATGGTGTGGAAAGGAAAGAGGAAATGGAGTTGGTGTGTACTGAAGGAGACTATGTAAGAATGTCGTTGAGGTAAAAGGGTGTCCGATAGGATTAATAGGTCTGAAGTGAAAAAAATTGAGGTGTTGTAATGGTGTAAGCAAACTAAGACTCTACTTTAATGGCGATTAATTTTTAATTTAAAACTTATTAATTAAATAGTATAATTAAGTAATTAAGAAAACGAGGGCACCAACCACCAAACGATTAATGTAAATATAAATTAATTCACTGGCCGATCTGGAAACCAGGAAAAAGAAACAAAAAACTTGATCAGTCTAGTTCTGAATGTGAATTCCAAGAGTTTCCGATCTTCTGAAGGAAGACTCTCAAACAGGCGGAATATTCAAAAGGTGTTTATAAACAACGTTATTAACTACAAAGACAAGGCAAATACCAACAGATTATCGAAGGTAATAACGAGTGGTATCCACAGATTACAAAAATCATTAAAATGACGATGAACATGTATATCACAGTATGGAGGAACAGGGAGGGAGGACATATGGCAGTGTACACCTGAACAGTAGTAAAATCGGAAACCAAGATGACTATATGAAAACTTATCGGTCGCGTAATAATACTAACGTTGCAATGCTACTGGTAACCTTTAATAAGTTGAGTGGGGATAGTATGTAAATTCCTTAGGCGGGAATAAGTATATGTTGAAGCGTGTGGTTAGCTTAAACACGCAAAGCAAAGTACGATAGATCAGGGGACCCAGAAACAGCCACAACAGTGGTACTTGCCGATGCTTGTGGAGGCTCACACGAAGGAGATGGAACGGAAACCAGGCCTCTGCCTGTATACGAAGTCACACATGTAACTGACGCGGTAAAAAATCTTCAGATTTGCATGTGCTTCCTGTTGGTTGGGATGTCAGATCTTTGCTATAGGCCTCGGTCAGGTCTTAGGCCGTTGGACACAGATGGGTTGAGGGCCGCCTCCGGTTTGGGCTTTTTTCCAGCTGTTGGTTTGATCAGGGTCCTGACCTCGACTTGCGGGCGTGCGACTTGGATTCTATCTTGGGCCAAAGATAAAGGCGTGGGCGAGCACTATACCACCACGATTTCAACAAAAAACTTGGAAAAAAACTTGGACTGTGCGAGGATCGTAGAGCTTAAAAGTTGGTTGGTCTTTAAAACTATCTCTCGTTCAGCGATTACCGAATACTTAAGACTGCTGTACAAGGAAACTTTAAAGTGAACGCGAAAACTTGAGTGAAATGAATAATCAAAAACATTACAAAAGGAAAAACATAAAGAAAATACACACAACAAGACTAAGCTAGCTTAGTTCCTGGTCGTCCCGGTTGCTTTTTGAATGTTCAGATAAGGGGGCGGCTGGACGGCGGGACATCAAGGAGTTGCCTTACTTAGCCAATGAGAAGCTGACTCCTCAGTAAGCTCGAATATCGCGGTTGCCTTATTTCACAATAAGCAAAGACGTCATAAACTGGGATTAAATAATATTCCTACGTATCTAAAAGAGATGAAAAGTATCACACAATAATAAAAAAATCCACAAAAATCCTCAAAGTTACAGTTTAGATGCAGATTCTTGTAAGGTTCAGATGATCAAAAAGGCACCTTGAATTGATAACTTAGACACATCGTTAAAGCATTCTAACTACAGAGCAGGCAGTTTACTATACTTTTAAACTAAACAAATTACTATGATTTAATACAAGCGTAGGAGGAGGAAACGGTACATTGTAAATAAACTTAATGTTTGGGCCACAAATTATTAAAAAAAACCCGTCCGATCAAAAACACATAGGCAAAAAGCTGTTATTTCATATATCATACTAAACGGGACCACGACTAAATATCAAAACAAAAAGATAATTATAATAAAACATCAATCAAGTAGATATGAACTAACATACATCAGTACATACATATGTATGATTATAATGGTGTGTGGATATAACAGATATCCTTGATCAACCTTGTATGGAATCATTTAAATGGTATATAGCGTTTGGTTTGGAGCTTCTCAGGATCCAAATATTATTTGTTATGTAATTAAAAAGTTTCGATGAAAGATAATCTGTTCCAGAAAGAGTGAATACAATAAAAGTTTGTCTCTTTCGAACAAAAGCTGAGTTCTTGGTTTTTTTAAGAGGGAAGCCGATAGTTTCTTGACCGTGTGTTGATGTCGTAAATCTCCGGGGGGTGTCTTTCTGGCGCCAAGGTTGGGTGATAAGGTTTGAAGAAGGCTGTGATGGACAGAGTTCAACTATGGGGAAAGAAAGTCGTTATTTTGCAAAAGTCAGAAGACAGTGAAGAAGAAAGCTTGGTGGCCTGGACCGTTGAAACCCCCTTCAAAATTAGCACATGGGGCTTAGTTTATGATGGAGATGTCAAAGGTTGATGTCGGTTTGGGAAAAGGAGTTAACCATTGGAGAGTCAAAGTGTGGGGGGTTAAGATCATGTCCAGAGTGTAGGGCCATTCTTGAATTCCAAGATGTCTGTTAAAGTTTACGGACTTGGGGGAGGGGGAAGGAAGTAAAGAGAGTGAGATACCAGCGATCACGTACAATGGTGAAATGTTGTTAGTGGGCTATGCACCACAAGCTGGGCTGTGAATTAGAGGAGAAGAGAGATTCTGGGGGGAGTTTAGATGAAGTGTTTTGAGAGCATTCCCAGGGAGGAGAGGATGGTGATGGTGCAGATTTCAAGGTCAGGTTGGTTGAAGGTAATAAGGAGATGAGAAAGTGGATGGGCAGAGTTGGTGTTAAGGATAGGAACCTAGAAGGACAGATGGTGGGTGGATTTGCAAAGAGGATGGGAAATGGCTGTGGTTAACACATATTTCCAAAAGAAGGAGGAGCATAGGGTTGATTATAAGCGGGGAGGGAGAAGCACAAGAAGCACACAGGTTAGACTACATTCTATGAGAAGAGGTTGCTTAAAAGAGAGAGATTGGTGATGGTAAGGTGTGGCAGGGCGAGCGTGAGCTAGGCAGCACGGATGGTGGTTGTGCAGGATGGCTCTGGTGGTTAGGAAGAGGGAAGAGGGGACAAGGCAGAGCAGCAGTACAAATGGTGGAAGTTGAGAAAGAAAGAATGTTGTAAGGAGTTCACGAGGAGCTGAGAAAGGCTTTGGGTGATCGGAAAGGAGATCCCAGACGGGATGGGTAGTAGCGCAACACACATTGAACAGAACAGGTAGGAAAGGTACTGGGTTGTGTCTCTTAGACAGGCAAAGGATGAAAAGGAAAAACATGGTGGTGGAACGAGGAAGTGCAGGAGGTTTTCAGATGAAAGTAGGTCCAGCAAAGAAGGAATGGGACAGGGACAGGGACTAATGAGAGAAGGCAGGAGTACAAGGAGATGCGGCAGGGCAAAGAGGGACGGTAGCAAAGGCCAAGCAGAAGGCCTACGATTGAGTTTATTGAAAAGGTTGACAGTAGTGAAAGGAGAGAAGGAGTTGTATCTGTGGGAGAAGAGAGATAGAGTGGAAAGGATGGGGCCATGGTCAGGGTATCAAGGATAGAAAGGGAAATGTACTGTTCAGGTGAGAGAGGGGGAGGGAAAGAGGAAGGAGTATTTTGAGGAGTTGATGAATGTAGAAAATGAAAGGGAAAGAAGGCGGTGGGGTTGTAGAAATTGGGAAAACAGGAATGTAGCAAAGATTAAGCTAGGAAGAAGTGAGAAACAGCTTTGAAAAGGATGAAGAACGGAAAGGCAGGGGACCTGATGACATACGGTTGAGGTATGGAAAGTCTTAGGGGAGCTGGGAGTGGTGTTTTTGACTAAGAAATTCAAATGGTGAATTTTGGTGTATGCCGGAGGAAGGAGGGAAAGTTTACTTGTTGTAAGATTTTAAGCAGAAAGGGCGATGTACAGAGTTGTGGCTCTTACAAGGCATAAAAGTGAGAGGCCACACAATGAAGATTGTGGGAGAGAGTTGTGGAAGCTAGGCAGACAGGAGGTGACATTGTGAACAACAGTATGTGTTTCAGCCAAGGAAGAGCACCATGGATGCGATTTTTGCTTTGAGACTGCTGATGTAGACGTATAGAGATGGGAAGAAAGAGCTACACTGCGTCTTTGGGATTTGGGAGAAAGTTTATGACAGGGTGCCAAAGGGAAGGAACTGTTTGGTGGGTATGAGGAAGTCTCGAGTGGCTGAAAAGACGTTAGATTAGTGCAGGACAGTATGATAACAGCGTGACAGCGGTTGGTGAGTGAGATGTGCTGTAGGGTGACAGATAAGCTCAAGGAGAGGTGGGGACTGCAGCAAGGATCGGCCCTTGAGTCCTTTTATTTGCTCTGGTGATAGACAGCTAACAGATAGGTCAGACAGGAATCGCCGTGGGACTATGATGTGTGCAGACGACATTGTGATTGTAGTGAGAACAGGGAAGAGGTAGAAGAGAAATTGGAGAGGTGGAGGTTATAATCTGGAAAAGGAGAGGAATGAAAGTCAAACTGTAGTAAGCGAAACTGCGTGTAATGAAAGGGAGGAAGGTGGAACAGTCAGGTTACAGAGATCAGTGGTCACAAAGGTACAGGAGTTCAGGTACTTGGGATCAACTGTCCAAGGAAGGAAATGGGGAGTGTGGAAAGGAGGTGGTAAAAAAAGAGGAGTACAGCCAGGATGGAGTGGGTGGAGAGGTGTCAGGAGTGCTGTGTGAAAAAAGGGTCACAGCAAAAAGTGAACGGAAAGAGTACAAGAGAGAGGTGAGACAGCCTTGTTGTATGGCTTAGAGACAGTGGAACTGACAAAGAGACAGGAGCAGGCTGGAGGTGGCAGAGGCTTAAGATGTGAGGTTGCTCTTTAGGAGTGTCTAGGGTGGACAGGATTAGGAATGAAATCATCAGAGGGACAGCACAGGTTGGAAAATTGGGAGACAAAATTCGAGAGGGAAGACTGAGATGGTTTGGACATGTGCAGAGGAGGGATAGTGGATATATTGGTAGGAGGATGTTGGCGATGGAGCTGCCAGGCAAGAGACGGAGAGGCAGACCAAAGAGGAGTTATTTGGTTGTGGTAAATGAAGATATGCAGGGAGTTGGGGTGAGAGTAGAGGACGTGGAGAACAGGGTGAGGTGGAAACGTTTAACTCGCTGTGGTGACCCCTGTTAAAGGGAGAAGCCGAAAGAAAAAGAAGAAGAACAAGCAGATACCCTTATCCAGAGCGACTTACAAGTTATAGTCTTACAATCCAAGCAATTGTGGGTTAACGGCCTTGCTCAAGGACCAAACAGTGGCAACTTGACAGAGGTGGGATTTGAACCTCTGGTCCATAGTCCAGTACCTTAACCGCTAGGCTACCACAGTCCCACAGTATCACAGCAGGGTGCTTGAGTGGTGAATCAGTCTAATACAGTGGCCTGCCATCACAGATACCCAGTGGGCAGTCACATGCAGACACAACCAGATGTGTCTGAGAGAGAGTAGGCCAGTCATGCGATCATCCCTCTGCGCCCCAACAGCAGCCCTGCCTTGGAATGGGTTGGTTGCTACTTTACCCACCTCTGGGCATGAGTGATATATGTATGTCACAGTCTGCTCCAGTTTTGCCTCCCTCTCGCCTCTCCTCACCACTAGGGGTGATCTTTACGCTTCCACTTGTGCTGCTCCACCGGATGGGAGAGCACAGGAGGAACTGTTGAAGATCGCTAACCAGCTCCAGCTGGTTTGGGCAATATTTAAGTGGGACTCTAGCGTTGTCATGGGTGGGTGATTTCGTATTCAAGTCCTGTTTGCCTTGTTTCTGGATTCTGACTTTTGGTCGGTATTTCTCGTGTTGGCGATTGGCATCCCCTCCTGGCTCTTTATATCGGCTATTTTGCTAGTGTGCTTTGTGAATGAACTCTCCGGTAAGCCCATACTTCGCCTTATCTGCGATAAGCTTGCAGTTATGTCTTTTGTTTGCTTATCACATTGCCCTTTTGCCGCATTGACCTCAGTTCCGTTACTTTATGCTCTTGTCGTGTTTTTGCATCTTTTGTTTAATAAATATCTTTATTTATATCTGGGTCCTATGCACTCGTCTCCTTGTTAGTCCCATTAACCTATATCGTTACATAATCACCCGCTTGTGTATGGAGACGGCAGGGACTCTGAATTTTGCACGTTTGCCTGACTGGTTTGATGGTAATCCAGTTCGTTTTTGGCATTTCATAGGTCAATGTACCCGTTATTTAGATTTTTTTTTTTCTTCTCGTCGGAATATGAGCGAATAGAGTATTTTTTCATTGCTTTCAGTTAGGGCTCTACATTAGGCCACCGAGTTGTGACCACTTCTTAAAGTCGGTATGGTGAAGGAGTTTTTTGATGACCTTAAGGTAGGGTTCGACGCTCCTTTCGTTCGGTCACTAGAGTTTAGCCGGAATATGCTGAATCCCCAGTTCACCAGCTGTAGGAAGGGGTTGGCCAAGTACAAGCCAGCACCCCGAAGCTCTGTATCTGACCACACCACCCCTTTAAGTTTCAAACCTGAGAATGTATGCTCCGTTTCTGAATCGTTAGCACCAGCTAGCTTTGTTCCTGAGCACACTGGTACCGTAGTCAAGCCCTCTATGTCTCTGAGAAGAAGGTTTGAGCCAGTAGCACATATCCCGTCACCACAGACATTAGCGCTGAGGAATGTCCGTGCCAGTGCCACGCCAAGGATGTTCTGTGTCAAGGGTGTCTGTTCCAAGACTGTGCCTGCACCGAGGGCGACTGATCCAGTAGCACGCCGAGGGCGAGAGTTGTTCCTGTTCCACAAGAGGGTTTGTCTGTTCATTGTGCGAGGTGTCTGTTCCACGACACTGTGCCTGCAACGAGGGTGGACTGATCCGTAAAGCGTGCAGAGGGCGAAGTGTTCATGTTCCCACAACGAGGGTGCCTGTTCCTTGCCCGAAGTGTTTGTTCCCAGGACATGTGCCTGCAACGAGGGCGATCTGATCGTAGTCGTGCAAAGGGCGAGTGTTTCCTGTTCTGCACCGAGGACCATCGTTAATGTGTAAAGGGTTTTTGTCTGTTCCAGTCCTGTGCCGCAACGAGGGGCATCTGTCCGGTACCCAGCCAAGGCATCTGTCTAGTGCCCAGGAGGTCTGTTCAGTTCCCCCCTTTGGTTTGGGTCTGGACAACTGGAAGAAGTGGCCGTACTGAGAGCCGCCATGGTACAGTGACGCCTGCCAGAAGCGGTATATGTTCACGAGGAAGCAAATTGTGTGTCTGGCTCGGTACTGTTATTACTCTCCCGTGCAGTGCAGGTATTGTATTGTTTGCCTAGTACAAGCCATTTTAAAAAATAACTCATTTGTTCTTTTATCATTATAAATTGTAAATCAATTGTAAGATTGAGCTGTGGAATGTTGAGAAGTCAGTCAGGACATGCCAAAGTTATTTAAATAGCACTTCTTACAACAGATCATTGTCTCAAAGCAGCTTTACAAAGATCTATTCAAACAGTCCTAATTTAGCAGGTCTAGAGGCATCACTGGCAAGGGAAAACTGACTAAATGGAATGAGGAAGAAACATTGTTACCAAATGAATATGTTAATTTTACTATTAATAATAATAATAAACAGAAGATAAATAAAAAATAAAACAAAGAATGTATTTAAAGACAAAATAATAAAATATGATAATATATAGACTATAATCAATGAAAGACAATACTATATATATATATATGTATATATATGTGTGTGTGTATGTATGTATGTATGTATGTATAGTGGTGAGACTGGGATCCTACCTATTTTCCACCATTACACTGAGCACTGGCTGTGTATTAAGTCCTATTCTCTGCTCTCTCTTGACTCACGACTGTGAGCCTGCATTCTCCAACAATTCCATCATCAAGTTCACAGATGACACAACAGTGATTGGCTTGATCTCCAACAGTGATGAATCACCCTACAGAGCGGAGGTGCAGTACCTGGTGCTCAGAGATCAACCTGCTACTCAACACCACAAAGACCAAGGAGCTAATCATCAACTTCAGGAGGTCACAGAATGATTAAGAGTTTGCTCCAAACCCATCAATGCTGACAGAGTGGAAAGAGTGCCCAACTTCAGATTCCTGGAGATTGTAGTCTATATATAGAGTATATTCTAGTCTAGAGACGTGACATTCACACCTGATGCTGACATAATGTGTTTTACTGAGCAATCACATTTACAGTGTACATAAACATGTACAGTTTCTATTCATTTAAGCAAATTTGCATTGACTGACGATTGTTTCTGTGACGTGAAGCACATGACGTCCATACCTTTTCACATCTAACATAGAACATGACGGTCTATGTACTGTATAACACCAGCATCACAACCAGATAATCATCATTTTTGCATTCAATTATTTCAATGATCCACTGATGTGGATCTCATCATGATGTTATGTCACCTCCTTACTTACCTCTGCCCTTTCTACATCTCAGGACTCAAAGTGTCTTAACTGTGGATATGAAATTCATGGCTTCTCTCCTGTGCCTGCTTTGGTTTGAGAGTAGACAACAATGATGTTAAAAGCTTCCAGCACCTCAAAGTGTCCATTATAAACCTTTGATAATATTTTCTTCTCTTAAGACCACAAGAGAGAGATGGAACCATCAAAATAGAAGAGGTGAACTCTTTGCAGATGAAAGCTTTCATTATTAATGACCGTCAACATGTAGAATGTGTGGTGCTATTATGGGTTGACTTTGCTTCTGCCATTTAGCAAATTAACATACCACATTAGGGAACCATATAGTAAGTCTTTTGCCATGTGGACACTCTTTCCTTTGAAGTGGAATGCATTAGTACTTTGCTTGAAAGTTTGTGAACCCTTTAGAATGTTCTTTATTTCTGCATATATATGACTGAAAACATCATCAGGTTTTCACACAAATCCCAAGAATGGAAAAACAGTTTAATAAATAATTAAACAAATAAGACAAATTATACTATTTATATTATATTACTATTTATATCTATATCAATATTATACTTGCTCATTGATTTATTGAGGAAAATGAACCGATATTTCGTATGTGTGAGTGGTGAAAGTTATGTGAACTTCTAGGGTTTGTAGTTATTTTTAACAATGTTTTCAGTCAATGGGAAGACAATCAGATGTGAGTGGGCACCTTGATGTATAAGAACAGGGATCTATCAAAGTTTGATCTTTTCATCATATGACTGTGAACATGAATCATGGCAAAAACAAATGAGATATCTGGGGACCTCAGAAAAAAAGTTTTAAAATCATCCTGTTTTAGCTGGGACAATAAAATATACTTTTATTGTCAGGATCCAGGATCCAATATTACATATCTGTGCGTGGAAAAAGTATGTGAACCTTTGCTTTCAGTAATTGTTGATAAATCCTGCACATTAGATTGTAGGAATTTTAGCCTAATCCTGCATATGGAACAGCACCAACTCTGGGATGTTGGTGGTTCTACAACATTTATATTGCATTAAAGCCAGGAGTTTGACTTCACCATTCCAAAATATCTTTAACAATTTTTTGGTAGAATGACTTGTTTGCTTGAGGTCACTGTCTTGCCTTATGACCCATATTCTCTTACAATTCAGTTCAGATGTACTGACAGTTTCCTTCCTGAATTTGCTAGTATAATGCATCATTCATTGTCCAATCTATGATGGCAAGCTGTCCTGGTCCAGATTTAGCTGAAAAGGCACAAACCATAATACTACCACCACCAAGATGCACAGATAGGATAAGGTTCTTATGCTGGAATGCAGAAATGTTTCCCTTTCTTCAGTGTTCTCGGTTCTAGTTTAAACCAAAAAGCTTTATTTCAGTCTCATCTATTAATATAAAGTTTTTTATTCAGTAGCCTTCTGGTTTGCCCACATGTGATGGTTAACAATGTTCTTTTTTTCAGAGATGTCTTTCTCATTGCAACACTGCCATGTATACCACTGTTGTTCAGTTCTCTCCTGATAGTGAACTAATAAACAATACCATTAACCAATGTGAGAGAGGTCTTTAGCTGCTGAAGGTGCCCTTGGTTCCTTTGTTACCTTGTGGACTTGCTCTTGTAGTAACCTTTGATGGTTGTCCACTGGAGATTGTAACAATTGTATTCATTTGTGCACCATTTTCCTCAATAAGTATAATAATTATATTTCATTTGTTTAGTTTGGTTCTCTGCATGTACTTATAGGACTTGTAAATTCTAATGATGTCTTAGGTCATGTTTAGGAAGAAATATAGATAACTCTAAAGGGTTCACAAACTTTCAAGCACCATTGTCTATATTGATGAAGGAGATGATGTATTGATCTTTCTATAAGTCTGTGCATTTATAGAATCACACAATTTCTGAATCAGTAACAGGTTACTTAATCAATCAGTTTATCAGTAATCAATTATAAAAAACCCACCAGTCAGGACATGCAATAATTTTTAAGACGAGTTCAGATTGTTATTTTAACTCAGCATGAGAGACTGTTAATGCCTTTATTTTCTTCATGATCTCTTTTCCCGTCGTAAGATGCGAAGCAGTGCATTTTGTTCTTCACACCACAGCAGCTTATTTTAATGCATCTTCCTTCAATAGCCTCCTGAGCTGCCCTAGTTAATCACACACTTAAAACAAGGGAATGAGAAGGAGGAAGAATGTGATATTGGCTAATAATATCTGAGATTAGTCCCATGTTCACAGCTACAGCCAACAACTTTATTATTATTATTAATAAAGTAGTGTAGGTTATTACACTCTCTATTTGTCTGAGGATATTCCTCTCAGGACATTGGATATATTGCACTGTATTAGTGTAGGGCCATATTATAGAAGCAATATTTTACAAAGGGTGTACATCTGGAAAAAAGTAGCATACAACCAAATTGCTATGGTATGTGCAGAACATGTCAAAAGTAGTTCACATAATTCAAGTAACAGTATTGATGCTGGACTGTTCAGAAGAAAGCAACGGACATAAGATTATTTTGACAAATTAGTTGACCAAATGGGCCCAAAAACTTTGCAAACCATGTTCTTGCAATATCGACCTACTATTATTAACTTATGTATTTAATGAACATTTCTGTTACGGTTCACGCATCGCAAACCGGAGGGCGGCGCCGGCCACGCCGTCATGGCCGCCGCACTAGTACAAATGCGGCTTCCTAAACGCCGCCCGTCGGTGCGCTATCGTTTTTCATAAGTGAATCCTCCGTGCTGGAAGAGAGTTTTCAGTAGTGAATTACCAGGGCTTAGAGGTACGACTGGTCCGAGAAGCGGATCAGCCGAGTAGAGCTCGGGAGACTCGAGGTGATTCAATGCCAGGGAATTAGGTAGGAAAGGCTTAGCAACGCTACTGACCTCTCTTCCTCCATGTTTTCTTCCTGCGCTCCTCTGCAGTCGCTCGCCGCCACAGATAGGCTGCCATTCTCCCTCTGTAAAGCCCTGCATGCATAATCCCCGTTGGGATCCTCGCGTCGTTGGATCACTCGGTCAGTTAGGATATATATTTTCCTGAAGAGATAGCGGGACGCGAATCTCGTTTAATTCGGCGTGCCTCTTCTCTAGGCAGAGACCGCCGCTGGCTGCGCCCCATGCGGCAGTTCCGGTTGAGTTTCCTCTACAGCGATCTTTTTGCCTACTTTGGCTTCCCCCGCTTTCTTTAGACTCACCACGCCACAGCGTTAGTTGCTTATAGTTGTAGTTGAAGAAAAACCCATCTTTTTACAGCCCCCGTTTGGGTTGCATCTTACATTTGGTTGAGTCCGTTTTAAACGGCACTTCATATGCCTTACGGTCTTAACTTTTGTTATCCACACGCTCCTCTCGCGGACACATGGGGGTAGTGGTAAAGTTCATTGGCCACTTGGAAACACAACACGTGTGGATCGAATTTCGGCTAACCAGCCTCGCCTACCGAGAGTCTGTGTTCTTCGGTGGCAGTGCCGCCATCTCTGCATTTCACCTAAGGGGGTTATACAAATAATTTGCTGTCTTGGCAACAGTTAGCACCAGGAGTGAACTTTCACAATATCATTTTCCTGCATTTGGGGTCCTCCCTCTCCCTTCATTTTCCCTCGGCCAACACATCACCTGGTCGACCCCCATAACAGTATAGCGCACCCAGTATGGACTCAGCAGTTGCGCCCTCCCCTCACCACACCCCAACCGCAAGCGCAGGTGCATCAAGCCACACCATGGGGGTTGCCATAGGCCAGACATGAGGAGCAGCTAACCCTCCCTGGGGCAACCCAGTACAGGACTTAACGTGGCGGTCACCCAGTTGGCCGCCAGGTTATCGAGTTCCACATACCCACCAGGCCAGCCAGCATCACCTCCGCCTGCTCCGCCCCGAGGGGCCCGCTCGATGGCGGACACCCCGATTGCCTCTCCCGAGAGGTTTGCGGGGGGAAAGCGGGAACGTTGTAAAGGCTTTTTTTGCTGCAATGCTCCTTGCTGCGAGCTGCAGGCCCTCGTGCTTTCCCACGCAGCGATCTCGGGTGGAATGAATTATTTCTCTGCCTTTCGGGGTTGTGCCCTGGCCTGGGCTACAGGCCAAGTGAGGAGAGAGTTCGCCTCACCGAATTTGCAGTCAGAGGTTGCCTTCACTCAAGCGATCAAAGGACACCTTTTTTCATCCCCATGGCGGCAGGGAGGGAAGGGATGTCGCAAGCGCCTACAGAGCTCGTCCAGGGTCCACGTTTAGTGGCGGAATACGACCATCGATTTTCAGACCCTCGCTGCAGAAAGCGGTTGGAAGGACCCGGCCCTTGATGGCCCCGTTTCCAAAAAGGGGTTCTCAACAAAGGTCTTAAAGATGGGACTGGCCACACGCGACCAACGGCCAACCCTTAAACGACCGCTATTGCTATTGCCACATCCCTGGACACCCGCGACGCCAGAAGGCACGGGAACAGAAAAAAAAAAACAAGCCACCCACGGCTCTTGGTACCCTTGTTTGGCCAACTCGGGGCTCAAGTCATGTACCCCCCGGCCAAAATACCAAGGGTCTCGAGGAACCCATGGACCTGGCATGGGCGGATGGAAGGAATCCCCTCGACAAGGCGGGGGAAACGAAAGGGAAAGGACCGGGCCGGGGAGGCCGGGGTTGGTTATAGAAGCGTCGTACCTACCGGGCTGGGCTCTTCTGCAGACCGGCGTCGGTCTGTTGGGGGCCTCTCATGACCATCCCGCGGCCCTGTGGATCTGGGGACGCCGGGCAACAACTTCATGATTGCTCAGCTGGCCCGGAACAGCTTCGCTCTCGACTGATATAGCCCTCCAGCGCCCCCCAGCGTTCAGGACCCGGAGGGCGATCCTTGGGGTATGGTCCGGTAACACAACCAAACCCTCCCTTCGAAACTGGTCATTTGGTGACCATATCGGAAACGGCGTCCCTCCTGGTCATCCGAGTCCCCACAACCCGCTGGTTTTAGGAATCCCGTGGTACGGCCTCCACCTCCCTCGATTGATGGCAGTCGGGGTTCGGTAGGCTCAGGTCCCAGGACTGCCAGGAGCTGCCTCATTCCCCCATCAACCCTCCCCTGCAAAGACCGGGCCGGGACCTTGCATCGTTCCCCGTTCAATCAGGGAATTGGGGCAAAGGGATTCAGTAAGGAAGAGGCTAGGATTCTCCCACAATCGCGCTCATGCACTGTGTATCAACCTCCTGCCCGGTACTTCTCCGCCTCGTGGAAGGCTTTTATCCCTCAACGGGGAGTCCCCCCGAAACAGGAGGCCCATGCGGGCTCTACATAAATGGAAGCCATCCGCCGGGGTTTATCCGGCCCATCATCTAGCATGCAGGGGTGGGTTTCTTTTTTGTAGAGAACAAGGAAGGGTCCTTCGTCCGTGATTAGACTACCGGTGGCCTCACGCAGAAGTGACGTCAAAGACCGATACCCCTGCCCCTTATGAGAACGGCGTTTTGAGGAGCTCCAGGGTGCCCAAGCTTTTACCAAGATGGACCTTCGGAGCGGCCTACAAACCATTGTCCGCATTGGCCGGGGGACAGAGTGGGAAAGTGGAAAGAGGGCATTTCTCACACCGACGGGGCAAGAAATATTTAGTGATGCCTTCTTAGGCATCATGAAGGGCCCCTGCCGTTTCCAGGCGTTTACTCCATTCAATGACGTCCTGCGAGAGGCCCTCGACCGGACGCTATGGACCTAGACGATATTTTAATCTTTAGTAAATCCAATGGCACAGGCACGTCAGCACGTGCGTCCGGCGTCTTCGCATGCTTCTTGCGAACCGCCTTTTTGTTAAAGTTAGAGGAAATAGAAGTCGCTCTTTCCAAGTCCCCCTTCGTCTCTTTTCTGGGGTTTTTTGTGGTATCCGGGGAAGCCTCAGTAATGATCCGGGCCAAGACCCGAGGGTGGCGGATGGCCCGCCCCTCCTCAGTATGGCAGGTCCAAGCGATTTCCTGGCTTTGCCCAATTTTTTGGCCGGTTCGTTAAGGGACTTGGCATATGCCGTTCCCGCTGACCTCCCTCACTTGCCAAGGAAGGAAAACCGCCCCGTTACACTGGACGAAAAGCCGCGGGAACGGGCCTTCTGGAGATCAAGCGGGCTCCTCACCCAACCCGCCGGTTGCTGTAGTCTTCCCGACAACGAAGAAGAAAACATTTCATCGTGGAAGTAGAGCTTTCGATGTAGGGGTTGGCGCTGTTCTCTGCCGAACGCCTCCCCCCGGCCCACAAGCTCCGCCTTGCGCCAATCTCGGCAGTCTCACCCCCGCTGAGCGCGCAATTACCCGGGCGGAGATCGTGAGCTCTTGGCCATTAAGTGGCACTGGGGGAGTGGCGCCACTGGCTGGCTGGGAGGGGCCCCAAAAAACACCGTTGCCTGGTCTGGGACAGACCACAAGAAACCTGGCATTACATTACGGGCAGGCCAAGCGCCTTATCGCCCGAACAGGCGCGTTGGTCGCTGTTCTGTGCCAGGTTCGACGTTGTGGCGTCTTTCCGGCCGGTTTAATAAGAACATTTCAAGCCCGACGGCCCTCTTCCAAGGCAGTGGGATCCCCCCCGACAGTCCTCCCCTGCCTCCGAACACGTTACCCACCCGCTGGTTCGTAGGGGTTAGGGGGGTGCTTAACTGGGAGGTCGGACCGGGTCGTCACCAGGGCCCTCCGCAGGGGAACCCGATCCACGGTAAGGCCACTCTGGGTCATAGGTTAGTCCGCTTCCCACCAGGGAGGACGTCATTGCGCTGGGCCACGAGGCCTCCTTCACGGCTACCCCGGGGGGCACTCGCACCTGTGGACTTCCTCAGGCGGACCTTTCTGGTGGCCGGGCATGGCAGAGGATGTTTGGAATTTTGTTTTGCCGCTTGTGAGGTCTGTGGCTCGGGAATAAGGCCCCCGGGCAGCGGCCCCAGCCGGGCCTCCTCTTACCGATTCCTGTCCCCTCTTGGCCCTGGTCCCCACATATCCCTAGACTTATCACGGGTTGCCCCCTCTCGGGGCTGCAAACGTGATACTTGGTCGTCGTGGACGGTTTCGCGAAGGGCATGCAAATTTGTGGCCTGCCCAAGCTCCCCAACAGCGCGGAAGGGAGGAAACAGCCGACCTCATCCTCCACCATGTCGCATGGGCCATGGCCTCCTACCCAGCGACGTGTGTCGAACACGAGGGCCCCAATTTCGCCAGTCGCTTCTGGGGAGGGCATTCTGCCGCTTTTGGGGGCCACGGCCAGCCTGTCCTCGGGGGTCCACCCAGATCCAACGGCCCCCACCAGACGGAGCGTGTCAACAGGACTGGCTGCCTGCTCCGAAGTCTCACGCCAGGAACCCCTCCACCTGGTCCGAGCAATTGATGTGGGCAGAGGGTCGCCCAAACACTCTGCGTTCACTCGGCCCTGGGATGCGCCATTCGAGTGCCCAGTTTGGCTTCCCCCGCCTCTTTTCCCTTGAGAAGGAAAACGAGAGGCTGGGGTCCCTTCAGCCACGCACTTTGTTCGCCGCTGTGTTGTAAAAGGGCCTGGGCCAAAGCGCTGGGCCCTGCTGCTTCGGGCGGCAGCAGAGGAATGCGGCGGACGCAGATCGCAAGTCGTAGGCCGGCCCCCACGTTCCGTCCGGGGTCAAAGGGTTGTGGTTGTCCACCGGACACTCCAACTCCGAGGCACCACGGCAAATTGGAACCTAAATTGGTAGGGCCCTTCAGGGGTGCTCCGGCGGGATCAAAAACCGGTCGCCTTACCGGCTTGAGCTCCCCCGGATATGAGGATATCACCCGTCGTCCAGTGCGCAGCTTGCGGCCCTTCTGTGTCGGACACTCCACACATCCAAGTCGGCCCCCTACACCCCGCATGTCTTCCAGGGGGGTCCGGTGTACAAGGTCCGCTGGCTCTAGACTCCCGCCGGGTGCAGAGCGAGGCAGCACCCCATCCCTGGCGATGGGAGGGGTACGGTCCGGAGGAGCGTCCTGGGTCCCGCTCGGCAACATTCCTGACCGGATCTCTCATCCGTGACTTAAGGCGGGATAGGGCCGCCGGTCTGGGGACGTCGGGAGCCGTCCAGCGGGCGGGGGGGGGGGTTCTGTTACGTGTTCACGCATCGCAAACCGGAGTACAAACCGCACTTAGTACAAATATGGCTCCAAACGCCGCCCGTCGGGATAGGCGGAGACATGCGCATATGTGTGTTTCCGAGATTCATAAGCGAAGTCCGCCGTGCGGGAGCGTAGAAGACGACAGGGAGAGGAGTTATACAGTCGTGAATTACCAGGGCTTACTCAGAGGTACGATTGGTTCCGAAGAAGCGATCAGCCGAGTAGAGCTAGGAGACTCGAGGTGGTGATTCACTGCCCGGGAATAGGTTAGGAAAGGATTAGCAACGCTATACTGACCTCTTCTTCTCCCTGTTTCTTCCTGCGATCCTCTGCAGTCGCTGCCGCCACAGAGAGAGGATGCCCTCTCCCTCTGTAAAAGGCCCTGCAGCATAATCCCGTGGGATCCCTCGCCGTACGTGGATCACTCGTCGTCCGTGAGGTAATATTTCTTTTCCTTGAAGGATAGCGGGACGCGATCTCGTTTAATTCAGCGTGCACTCTCTCTAGGCAGAGACCGCGCTGCTGCGCATGCGCAGTTCCCGGTGAGTTTCACTATACAGCGATCTCTTTTTGCCTACTTTTGGCTTCCCCCGCTTTCTTTAGACTACCACACCACGGGCGTTAGTCTGCTTATAGTTTGTAGGTTGAAACCCCTCCTTTACAGCCTCGTTTGGGTGCATCTTACATTTGTTTGAGTCCATTTTAAACGGCACTTCTGTATGCCCTTACGGTCTTAACTTTTGTTATCCACACGTCCTCTCACGGGCACACGGGGTAGTCGTAACATCATTGCCACTGGAACACAACACGTGTGGATCGAATCTCGCTCACAGCCTTGCCTACGAGAGTCTGTGTTTCTCTCGGTGGCAGTGCCGCCATCTCTGCATTTTTACCCTAAGGGGTATACAAATATATTTGCTGTCTTGGCAAAGTTATCACCAGGAGTGATACTTTCACAATCATATTTTCCTGCGCTTGGGTCCTCCCTCTCCCTCATTCTTCCCTCGGCCAGAATCACATCACCTGGTCGGCCCATAACAATTTTAATACAAAGAGAGGAATCTTTGCCTGACAGTAAAGATGCTGTTTAGGAAGGAATAAGAAGTACAATGGTACCTCGGTTGTTGTCGTTAATTCGTTCCAGAAGGCTTGTCGAAAACCGAAAATGACGAGTAAATGTTTGATGAGCAAATTTTTGATGATCAAATTTTTCCAATAATGAATCATTTAAATTGAGTTAATCCAGTCAAGACCCCCACAAAATACACACTTTATAAGACATTATATGCATTAATGGAGTTGTAATGTACAGGTGCTCCCTGATTTACGAAGGGGATATGTTCCGACAAACCCATCATAAGTTATCATGTATCATGAACTGATGAGTTTAATGAGTGTTTGGTAGAGCGGTCTATACTGTATAATAGCGGATATGGAAAGGATACTGTGGTAAATAATGATACGTAAATTACTGTTTAAAACACTTACATTGACCTACAGTTGGCCAAACTAATTAACACAAAGCTTATTTAATAATAAAGTGTTGAAAAATCACATGTAATTTAGTGCTTAATAAAATGAAAATGAAAACACATACTCTATTGGTGATGTCATCTGTGCTAGCATAGCTGCTAATGCTAACTACAAGGTAAAATCCAAGAAACTGAGGATTAGACACCTTTCTCAGGGGCCCAGCAGTTTTGCAATGGTAAGACATAAACCCTACACCATGTGGTCTATAGTCCAGTACCTTAACTGCTGCACCACCACTGCCAATTGAATCAATTTAATTATTCATTACCCTATAATTTTATATGGCTTGAAACTGAATCGTTATTAGCAAAAGTGTGTATTAGAGGTGGGAGTACAAAAGGCGAAATAATGCTATAACTTGAAGGAGAAGACACAAGTAGAACAAAAATCTGTATTGTACAGAGTTTATGGTTTTCCTTATTTTTATGTTTATTTTGAACACTTAACACTGGAGTCACTGTAAGTTATAAAGCTGACTGGTTCTGTGAGGCAGGTGGGTGTTGACGTTCTCGCCAACAGTTTTTTGACCGTGTCATAGCGTTTAGTGTTACGGAACATGGCATATCGTAGCATGAATGGCGTGAGAGTAAGAACAAGTGGGCAGTTTGGATTTACAAGCCACGATGTTTGCCTGTTCATTGTTGTATGGAGTATGGACTATGGACTATCTGCTCATATAATCATGAGTAAGTAAGACAGAATACAATTACACTTGTTTCTAAGTTCCAAAGGTACTTTGTTTGATTTTAATCTGTGCAGATACGAAACGCCTCCAACATTACCGCAAGAGGTAGTCACCCACACCTTGGCTCTTCGTCACAGTGCATAGAGGGGGGGACCGGATCAATCCAAATATCGAGAAGAGCAAGACCAACAGCCTTTCGAGTACTGATATTGAGCAATAACTTGTGTAAAAGATCAATATTAAAGCTTTTTTTTTTCCTCCCGCATTCATGACTGCTGCGCCACGTGGATCATCAAGTCTGTCTCTGCCTCTGTAAGAGTAGCCCACACCCACACCGTTCTTTTGTTTGTTGCAAGTCACGTGGACTCAGCAGCGCAGCCAATCGCATGCAGTAGGTCAAGACTCGGCCCCCGCCCACTTCAGTGCTTCTCGTACTTATTGTTTTATTTTTTTGTTTTAAAGCCAGGAAGGCACTTAACCTTTTGCTGCAGTAATGAACGACCACTACAAAATTTAATAGTGGTTGTACATATTTAAATATAGCACAAGGATCATTCAGGGCTCAAATGAAGTGTAAAACCACATGGGACACAACATATCTTAGACAGAGACACCCCTCCAACGCTTTCCTCCACTCTTTCACCCTATTTCAGGTCATAACTTTGGGCCGGAAGCACACCCCTCTTCTAAATGCCCCAAAAAAAAAAATGGCGAACGAACGAAAAATTCAAAAAAACGCCTATAATTTTTTTGAGATTTATAATGTGTGTGTGGATTGATGGTGATTTGACAAACTTTCCATGCTGCACATTTCTTATGTTTCAGAGGGGACTTGGAAGCTAATAAAAAATTTGGCAACGTACAACAAAGTGCTCACAGAGTTACACACGGTTTTATCAGGGTCATCATGCGTCTCAAATTTGCACAGCCTCTAAAAATACAAATAAATAAAAAGGAAGCCTGTCACTATAAATCAAGTGGTTTGCAAGTTTTTTTATGTCTTCTGTAATAGAACAAAACAAGTATTAGTCAACAATTCAGTGTTATTTGGTTTGTAACTAAAGAAATCAGCAGCGGAGGAAGGCCTTCTCCATTGTGTACCAGGACGCATGGTAGTGAGGGATTAGCACCCCCTCCACTTGCCCTTGTTGCCTGTGTGAGAGCGAGCTGGGGGCCGGGTCTAAATCTGAGCCGAGGCTCTAGCTCTCCATGGAGCACAAGCTCGTCCACTTCAGCGCTCACACAGACCCAGAGATTGCAATTAGATGTCTAGGCATAGGACAGTGGGGAGGAAGGGTGGGTCGTGCGGTACACAGCTGCCGCCAATACCGCTACACGGCTACTTGAAGAACGAACCCACCCACACCAGGTAAAGAAGTAGAAAAAGGGGTTGAAGGGACATAAAAGCAGGCCTCGTTCAAGGGAAAAGGAGAAAACATGTGTTTTGTGTAACGGAAAACGGTCCAAAGAAGAGGTTTGCGTTTGAGCGAAGGATTTGACGCACCAACATTAACCATGGAAACAAAAGGGACTTTATGACGAGTTATCGGCAATGTATGTGTAACGGTATTCATGGACTTGTTTAGCGGTAAAGTGAATTTTCTATGATAAAATAAAAAGTATTTTACATCCTAAGTAATGTTGTATAAGGCAAAAATAGTTGTATGTTTTGCGCAAACAGATGGAGGACAGTGTGTTTTGGTACGTGATTTAGGGCGACTGGATGCATGTAGCGGTTGAAAAAAATCGGTATGCAGGTAGTATGTAGTAGCCCCCACCACCCCCACCGTCTTTTGTTGTTGCACCGTCACGTGACTCAGCAGCGCCAGCCAATCCGCCATGCAGGTAGGTTCAGCCTGGCCCGCCCACTCAGTGCTCTCCTCCATTACTTATTGTTTTTATTTTGTTTAAAGCCAGAAGAGCACTTAAGGGAGGAAATTCCTTATTCTTTGTATTAGTTTCTTGTATTGTTCGACTTGAAAAACAGAATACGTTTGAAACTGTTTATAATATTTGATGTGGTGTGTTAATTTTTCTATATTGTGGTTTGTCAGCTCTCCAACCTCAGAAGATTGTTTTAATTAGCTTTAAGTTATATTTTTTTACACTCTTTATTTAAGAAAAAACGTAGAGAAGTACACTGAAGGGAAGAAATTCCTTATTTTTTGTATTTTTTTATTGTATTGTTCGACTTGAAAAACAGAATAAGTTTGAAGCTGTTTATACAGTATTTGTTGTGGTGTGTTAATTTTGTTGTATTGTGGTTTGTCAGCCCTATACCTCAGGAGATTTTGTTTTAAGTTGTGTTGAGTGATATTTTTTACATTCTGTTTATTTAGGGAAAAACAAAATTGCACTGAAAGGAAGAAAATTCCTTATTTTTTATTGTTTTTCCTAAGAACAATTCTATTTGAACAAAGAAACAAAGAAATAAAGAACTAGAAAAGATGTCTAGTGAGGGGAGAATTTTTTATTTTATTTTTGTATTATGGTTTCTCCTTTTCTACTGCAAAAAAATATTTATTTTCTTAATGTTAAGGCAAACTTTGTTTTGTTTCTGTTCCATTGTTTCTAAACAAAAATGTTGATTGTGATTATAAAGTATTTTGTTGTCACGTACAATGTTTGGCAAAATTCTATCCTAGGTCTATCTTATGAAGCTTAAATATTAAAAAAGTATCGGTATCGATATCGGCAATACTGGCCCTGCGTTTACTTGGTATCGGATCGATACCAAAATTCCCGGTATCGCCCACCTCTACCTCTTATAGTCGGTTAAAGGACACTACAGTTTTAAGTCACTGACTACTTTAGTACCTGCTGCGTACTGAATGCTAAGGGGAAAGTTGCTGCTGCGCTTGAAGTGTACTAAGACTGCTGCAACACTTTAAAGGAATACATTTTAGTTTCGGTGGAAGCTGTTGGGGGTTGTATGGAACCACAAGATTGGACTACTTTTTCGTATTACAAGCGGGCGAATCGAGTTTGCAAGAACTGTGTCGGCAGGCAACGCTGCAGGAGCGATGAAGGAAGGATTCTTTCGAGAGGCGGACTTACCAATGAATTCAGAGGTATGGTCGCGCTACCTTAAAAAAACGAACACGGCCATTTTTGTGCACGTATTTAAATGACTAGTCAGTCCAATGCGCATTCATTGGTTATAAAGGTCTATGTGTATGTATGATTTAAGTGAATGTTT
This sequence comes from Ancistrus triradiatus, assembly GCA_025084515.1. Taxonomy (NCBI): domain Eukaryota; kingdom Metazoa; phylum Chordata; class Actinopteri; order Siluriformes; family Loricariidae; genus Ancistrus; species Ancistrus triradiatus. The sequence continues at coordinate 61,929 of JAJAGP010001580.1, read as the reverse complement.
CATATTACTATTTGGTAAATGATTCTGCTGTTTGTGAGCCCGCTGTGGCCCAGTCTCAGGATAATGGTCTTGATACTAACAACGAGCCTGTTATACCGGGTGATAAATCTCACCCAAAGGGCACTAATTGAAAAAAATTGATCTTCTACAGACAATAAGGAAAGCTGAACTAACTAATGCATCTAATCTTAAAACAACAATTCAAGGGTTCATGGTTGACAAAACATGAAACAGAGGTAAAAGGTGCATTCAGTAAATTTCAGGTTTTGTGTACTGAGGCAAAACAAGCACAGGAGTCTTTGGGTTTATTACCTGATGAGGAAAACAAACAAACAAACAAAAAAAAACATGATATATGGTTTCAAGCAAAAATGTGTGAACGAGTTCTCTTCTGGTGTGGTTAAATGGTTGGCACGTTCAAAAAATGGTTCACTGGGTGAAAACTTGAAGAGGTACAACCTGATGATAGTATTTCCAATATTGAATCAAAGGTTTCTAGTAAAGGGTCTAGTCACAAAAAGAACAAACCAAGTTCTAGTCACTCCAGCATTCTTTTTACATGCCTGCAAGCTGAGGCAGAGAGAGCACCACTTATCGCTCGTGCTGCATCCCTAAAGGAAAGGCACACACTGGAGGAGCAAGCAGAGATGCTGAGGAGGAAAAAAGGAACAAATGGAGCTCAATGCAGACTTGACAGCATCTACTGCTAAACTAACAGTGTTAAAAACCTACGGGGCATCAGTTGTAATAACATATGGAATGGAGTCTTCCTTCATAAAAGGGACCAAATTAAAAGGGAGCTCTTCAACACACAATCCAGACGAAAAGTCATATGAGCCAATATCAGGAGGTAAAAGTAGAACATCTAGTTTTTGTTCAGGCAGCTTAATGACAAAGTTGAATTTAAATGGAAGAAAAACCAAAATCTGTTTACTGACTGAGCCCAAAGACAACAGTCTCTAGTTACATTGTGAATAGTTTGAAAATTGCATGTCAGAGTTGCAGAGGAACAAACAGATTTTCTTCGGTTCTTGTCGTGGCCTGATGGTGATATGACCCAGGAGCTTGCAGAATATAGGATGACTGTTCATTTGTTCAGAGCAGTGTCATCACCAAGCTGTGCCTGTTATGCTCTTAAGAAGAGAGCAGAGGACAACAAGCACATTTTTACACCTGAGGTCACTGACACTGTCAACAATAACTTTTATGTGAATGAATGTTTGAAGAGCCTGTCATGTCAAGCTGATGCTATACAAATGCTCACAGATCTGGCCGATCTTTGTCATGAAGGTGGCTTCCATTTAACGCAGTGGATTAGCAATAATCGTGAGGTTTTACAAACCATTCCAGAGAAAGAGAGATAAAAAAATGTAAGTGGAAAGAGCACTTGGACTTTATTAGTTTGTCCAAACAGACACCTTTAAATTTAAGGTAATGGAAAAGGAATAACCACATACTAGGGGTGGGATTTTATCTGTGGTTCCAGTAACATTTCCAGCCAAAGTCATGCTACAGGTGCTGTGCAGGCAAAATTATGACTGGGATGATCAGATTCTCAAAAACTTTAAACAACAGTGGATGAAATGGCTGACATCTTCAACAAGTAAATGCATTCAAAGTTGAAAGGTGCATTAAGGCTATGCCTGGTTGCATCACTTTTCAGATGCCAGCGAAAATGGTTATGGCACAGTGACCTACCTCACAATACAGAAGAACCAAAACAATGTTCATGGTGACTTTTTACTTGGCAAAGCAAGAGTGGCACCACTCAATCAAATCACCATTCCTCGATTAGAGCTTACTGCTGCTGCCTTGGCTGTTCAAATAGACATATGCTTAGAAGAGAATTGCAGCTTCCACTCAATCTTGTTTTTGGACTGATAATACTTCAGTTCTATATTAAAAATAAAGAGAAGAGGATTTGCACCTTTGTAGCCAACAGAATATCGACCATCCGAGAAGCAACGGATACCATGCAATGGAGATACGTCCATACTTGCCGCTGATACTAACGTGTCCAAATGCCGCCACCGCCAACTCTCCATCTCACCGTGCAGTGATTTAAGTCGGACAGTTGGGTTGTTTGTTAAAAGTCACTCCATAAAATATGAGCTGCTCTATTTCAAAACAAGCAATGGCGATGGTGCTGATAAGGTTTTTGTTCATGGAAAAACAATATCCAACTCCTATATTACATCGTATAGAAGGTACACCAGTTGTTTGTGAATAAATGTTAACATATGGTCCAAATCCAACAAGTCTGAATAGTAATCACATAGTGTGCAGGCCATGTTTTTTTCTGGTTTATGCCTGGTCAAAGGTGCTTTTGTGAGCAGCCTGAAACAAACTTCAGAAGTCTTTGAAGGTTCATAGTTTATCAGATGAGTAGGATGTCTTTGCTGTCCATCAAACATTTCAATTTCAAATCCTCCAACTCTGAAGCCTGAACCAACCACTATGCCCCAAATTGCATTTCAAAGTATTAATGAAACCACTGATGCTGTACTAATTCAAAACTCTAGCTCAACTCGTTATTGTCTTTACTGGCCAAATCATTGCAGAAGTGGATGACCTCTTTCCCTTTTCCAGTCCTGTCTGGTAATGATTTCACAATTGTCTTGATTTGTTTTCCACTCAATTCTAGGCAATAAACTACCTGGTTCCACAGTTGCCTTACAGTTTGTTGACATTTCATCTGATGTGACTTTTTAAATCTCTCCAGCGTTACCTTTGGTCTTTTTACCATTTTTGGTAGAATAACTTATGTGTTTAAAGTCACTGTCTTGTTGAATGACCCACTTTCTCATGATATTCAGTTCAGAGACAGATGTCCTGACATTTTCCTTCAGAATTCATGGTGGCATGTTGTACTGGCCTAGATGCAGCAAAATAGGCAAAAAACCTGTTACAACCACCAACATGTTTAATAGATGGGATCAGGTTCTTATGCTGCAATGCAACTTTGTCCTTCCTCCATTTTCTCCATAAAAAGGTTATTCCAATAGTCTTCCGAATTGTCTGTGTTCCCACATAATGGGCAGCAATGTTCTGTTTGGAGAGCAGTGATTTTCTCATTACCATGCACAGCATCATTGTTCAGTGTTCTGCTGATTTTAGACTGAACATTAACATTAGACAATGTGAGGGAGGCCTTTAGCTTAGAAGTTACCCTGTTTTTTTTCTTCTTTAGAAAATGACTGCACAGACTAATACATGCATTGCTCTTGGAGTGATCTTTGTTGGTGAACCTATTAACAATGTACTTGAAACTCCTGAATTTGTGTACAATCTGTCTGACTTTGGATTGATGGGCTCCAAATGTCTTTAAGATCATTTATCAACCGTTTCCATACAGATGAGCATCAACTACCCTTTTTTCTGAGTTCCTCATGAAGTTTTTTGTTCATACCATGATACACTTTCACAAACGTGTCTTGAAGATGGATCCCTGTCCTTTAAATATAACAGCGTTCCCACTCAAGTCTGAAGTCAACCCACTGACTGAAAACAACTTACTCTAATTTCACATTAATTGCTAAAGGTTCACATACTCTTGCCACTCACAAATATGTAATATTGGATAATTTTCCTCAATAAATAAACAAACAACCCAGTATAATGTTTTTCACATTTGTTTTACTGGGTTCTCTTTATGTATTTTTAGAACTTTACAGAAATATAGAAAATGATGTTGTTTTAGGTCATACACAGAACAATTTTCGAAAAAAGGCTTCACAAACTTTCAGGTACCAGTGTAAAAGCCTACTGATTGTAAGTGTTTCAGTGTGTGCAGCTCGACAACTTTGATAGTGGCAAAGCTGGTTTCGTCTGTTTGTCTGAACTTTAGAGGCAATATTTGTTGTTTTCCTTTAGCTGTAGCTGTTTTTAGTTTTTCATTTAAAAAAATCACATCTCTAAGGCTTTGAGTTCAGTCTGTACCATGCAGGATTCAGCATGTTCTTACTGTCTTTGCAAGACATTGCTTTTCTTGAAGAAGAATGAATTAAGTTACTGTTAGCTACTATAAGCCTGTTGCGTACTCCGCTAAAACATGTATTGTGTAATTAGCTTAAAACAGAAAAAGGGTTTTCTGTGATGAGTCACAGGCCACCTTGGTTGGTAGCCACATGTTGTTGCTTGGAAACTGTAGCCAGAGTAAATGAGGAGGTGGACTGGAAGCTGTGAACAGGGTCCAATGAGTAGTTTGCATTTTTAATGAAATCTTTGGCATACACAAATGTCACCAGACCTGTGAGGGATCGGTCTATATATCTGTTGAGCTGTGCGGTGAGATTAATGCATCTACTCTAAATCTAGGAAAAGTCAATCAATTATATATTCAGAGAAATTAATCACTCCCCCTGTTCTGAAATTGGCTTCTGTCTTTGTGTTTAATTTTAAATAGAGGACATGTTTAATGTGTGGTTTGTTCTGAATAGCATTCTGTGAAAGTAATACAACATTTCATAGCAATGTAGGCGCATGAGCAATAGTTAAGATGTAGTGTTGTTCCAGGACGTAGTATTAAAATATTGATTAGATGTGTTAAAATGGCTTTTATTTCCAAGTGCTGCTTTAATTTATCATTTTAGGAACCTTTGTCTTTCAACAGCTCAAACACTTATTTCCATTTAGGAAATTACAGTTGAAACATGCCTTGAGGGCTGCAATGTGCACCATTCATGTATAGCTCATATACAATGCAAAAAAAAAAAAACATTTATTATTTTATTTTCCTATTTATTATTTTGTTGTCCTCAAACACTAAAGGCATTTACTAAACATAAGGGACAGTCCCAAGGACTGGGAGTTAGAGCTGTTAATATTTGCACGATGCATGTAGAACTATGTATGAAAGTTGACCAATCAGGGTGAACAGGGTTGTAACCAGCTTTGAGAGCACTGACAGGGTGGTTAGCACTAGACCATATTCATTTCGACTGGTTCAGCTCTGTATTCATTGCCCACCAAGAAATACAGGTTTTGGGTGTCTTCATGAAGAAAATCCAAAAACCATGATTTGAGCCAATGATCTGACTCACTGTGCTAGAATGCTCTCTCCATGAGACAAAACAGCAATTCATGCCTCCCCAGAATAATCGGTTGCTGGAAGAGAATGTGAAAACTGGCTTATCAGAAATTGGTGACAATAACTCTGTAGCAGAGGTGGCCAAATTTATTCACAAAGGGCTCATTCCAGCCAATCAGGAGCTAAGCACATTTCCACTTTTAACTGTTTAATGATTTATACTCTGCATTTAAAGTGCTAGTTAGTTGCATCAGGTATAACAACTTAGTTGGAACGAGGAAAAATGGATTATGGTCAAACAAGGAATTTTAAACGTTAAGACTACACGGATAAACTGAATACACTCATCCAGCCAAATTCTTCACGGTTGACTGACAATCTATATGATGTGCTGTGTAAGCATGGCCTGAATTATTTACTGTAATACAGACACATGGGTTCAACTGGGCAAACCTGGGAAAGATATCATGGACTGAGAGTCAAAGAAGAAGAAAGTAGGCATAATTCATAACAAGAAGGTAGGGAAATCTATTCAGAATCAAAACACAAGCATAGATTAACAGCCAAATCAAGGCCAAGAGTCATTGTAGTCCCACCACTGGCCAGTTCTTGAGAGGTTACCCAGGATTATTGATTTATTAGCTTGCATGATGCACCCTGTTGTTTTTATTGTCATCATAATGATCATTTACATGAACACACAGAAATATACAGTTGTGCTTAAGTTTGTGAATCCTTTAGAATTTTTTATATTTCTGCATAAATATGACCTAAAACATCATCAGATTTTCACACAAGTCCGAAAAGTAGATAAAGAGAACCCAGTTACACAAATGAGGCAAAAATAATATACTTGGTCATTTATTTATTGCGGAAAATTATCCAATCTAACATATTAGTGAGTGGCAAAAGTGTGTGAACCTTTGCTTTCAGTATCTGGTGTGACCAGATGCAGTGTTTTCCTTTCTCCAAACATAATGCTTTTGTTTTAAACCCGAAAGATCTATTTTGGTCTCATCCATCCACCAACCATTCTTCCAATAGCCTTCTGGTTTGTCCACATGATCTTTAGCAAACTGCAAATGAGCAGCAATGTTCTTCAGTGTTCTTCTGACGGTGGACTCATGAACAATAACATTAGCCAATTTGCTTAGTAGTTACTCTGGGGTCCTTTGTGACCTCGCAAACTATTACTATTTTCATGTTATTGGTCTGATCTTTGTTGGTCCTGGGGAAAGTAACAATGGTCTTGAAATTGTACACAATCTGTCTGACTGTGAATTGGTGGTTTTGTAACCTTTTCCAGCCTTATGGGAATCAACAACTCTTTTTCTGAGGCCCTCAGAAATCTTCTTTGTCCGTGCCATGGTACATTTACAGCATTTAGCAGACGCCCTTATCCAGACCGACTTACAATTGATACAATCTTACAATCCAAGCAATTGTGGGCTAAGGGCCTTGCTCAAGGACCCACCAGTGGCAGCTTGGCAGAGGTGAGATTTGAACCCTGGACCTTCTGGTCCAGCACCTTACCCTCTAGGCTACCACAGTGCCACAACGATACACTTCCACAACGTGTTGTGAAGAGCAGACTTTGATAGATTGCTGTTCCATAAATAAAACAGGGTGCCCACTCACACCTGACTGTCATCCCATTGACTGAAAACACCTGACTCTAAATTCACCTTCAAATTAACTGCTAATCCTAGAGGTTCACATAATTTTGCCCTTCACTAATATGTAGTATTGAATCATTTTCCTCAATAAATAAACTTAGTTTACTTAACTGGGTTCTCTTGATCTACTTTTAGGACTTGTGTGAAAATCTGATGATGTTTTAGGTCATATTTATGCAGAAATATAGACAATTCTAAAGGGTTCACAAACTTTCAAGCACCACTGTAGATCCACATGGACAGATGGGAATAAGAGCCAAATCCCTGGTCACCATGGCTACTGTGCACTCCTTATACATTGCGTGCATGTGTCTTGTTTTTAAATGTCATACTAAAGTGTGAGTTACTGTCCACACATTGTTTTCTTTCATAAACTAAAGTACAACCCCAAATTAGAAAATTTTGGAATGGTATGAAAAATGCAAATAAAAAATATTTGCAGTGTTCCTTACATTTCCTCTGACTTTTGTTTAATTGCAAACAATTTTCTGGTCAACTTCATTTCATTTGGTAATAATCATGCATTCTTGCATTTCAGGCCTGCAAAATAAAAAGTTGGGATGAGGACAATTTAGAGCTAGTAATGACATAAAAAAAACTAAATAATGATGTGATTTCAAGCAGGTGATTGTAATCATGATTTGGTACAAAAGCAATATCCAAGGAAGGCTGATTCTTTGAGATGGGCAGAAGATCTCCAGTTTGACATCTAATGTGTAAGAAAATTATTGAAATGTTTACAAATAATGTTCCTCAAAGAAAGACTTGAAATGATTTAGATATTGCTCCCTCTACAGTGCATAATATCATTAAACAGTTCAAGAAATCTGGAGGAATTTCAGTACGTAAAGGGCAAGGGCACAAGTCTAAAGAGGCGTGATCTCCGATCCCTCAGACGGCACTGCATCAAGAACTGTCACTCATCAATAGCTGATAGAACCACATGGTCAAGGGATTACTTTATCAAATCTTTATCAAGCACTACAATACTGAGTTACCTTAACAAATGCCACTTAAAACATTACAGTGTAAAAAAGAAGCTTTATGTTGAGAAGAGGCATTGACTGCTCTGGGCTAGGACCATCCAGACTGTTATCAGCAAGTCCAAAAACCAGGCTCTGTTATGGTATGGGGTTGGGTCAGTGCCCTTGGCAAAGGTCATTTACACTTCTGTAATGGCAGCATTAATGCATAAAAGTACACTGAAATTTTAGAGCGACATTAGTCACCTTCAAGACCTTATCTTTTCCAAAGAATTCTCTGCATTTTTCAACAAGACAATGCAAAACAAGCCAGATCAGAAAAAGTTAGTACTGAAATATGCAAATCCCTTCAAGTCTTTCTTTGAGGAAACTTGTTTTTGAACATTTCAATAGTACATTTCAAAAAACAAGAAGTTCCCACACATTGACTTTAGTTGGGCTTGTTACGCAGGTATACTAATGTCCGTCAAAGTATCTGGCCACCATTTAATTTTTTTGTTTGGTTTTATCCATCCGAGAGAATGATGCCATCTGATATTTGGTACCATGATATCTGTTGGCCATTAGAGACAGCAGAGGTGCACAGAACAAACCATCAAACCATCATTACTGATCATGATGTGGTACATTTTACAGAACAGCTGACTGAAAATCAACACAAATGAGCAGCAGCTGCACTTCAGTCAATTTAAATGAGTTAAAGGCTAGAGCTGGTTCTGTATTAGTATTTACAGTATTTAGAGGTGTGTATTTTAGGTATGTTAGAAAAGTAAAAGACGGTTTGAAAAAAGCAGACAAAATTGAAAGAGAAGTGAGGACAAGATTGAAAAGAGAGAAGACAAGTTTGAAAGTAGAGTAAACGCAAGTTTCAAAACAGAATAAAGAGAAGTTTAGGAAGAGAGTAAAAGCAGAAAACTGAAAAGAATCTTGGAGCTAAGAAATGGGCAAGTGAAACCTTGAAGGAAATATGAACGAAAAGGAAAAAAGAGAAATAAGAACTAATGTGTTAAGTAATTGTTAAGTTAAAACTCGGAGAGAAAAGTAAAAGAAGTAATATTTATTTGAGCTGAGGAAGAGCTGGGAGGAAATCATCTCAGCCATATCAAGGATTTTGTTCATTTATATCGATTTTGGGAAGAAAACTATCAGCTCTTAGTTCATTCATTGTCTTATCTGCTTAATCATACTCAGGGTTGTTGGAAAGCTATCGGCTAGGGGAGGAAATGCAAACTCCAAACAGACTAAGCCCGTGGTTGTGATCAAACCGGGAATGTCGGAGCTGTGACGCAACAGTGCTAACCACTGCACCACTGTGCCACCCTCAACTCTAGATGATATTTCTGGCATCTCATTGTTTCAGGTGCAATTTTAGGCACCCCTAGTGTTTCCTGCCGTTGTCTGGCACTCCACCATATACAGGGGTTAGACAATGGAACTGAAACACCTGTCATTTTAGTGTGGGAGGTTTCATGGCTAAATTGGACGAGTCTGGTGGCCAATCTTCATTAATTGCACATTGCACAAGCAAGAGCAGAGAGTGAAGGTTCAATTAGCAGGGTAAGAGCACAGTTTTGCTCAAAATATTGCAATGCACACAACATTATGGGTGACATACCAGAGTTCAGATGGTTTGATGAACATGAAAGTGAAGTTGAACATCTCCCATGGCCTGCACAGTCACCACATCTAAATATTATTGAGCCACATTGGGGTGTTTTGGAGAAGCGAGTCAGGAAACATTTTCCTCCACCAGCATCACGTAGTGACCTGGCCACTGTCCTGCAAGTAGAATGGCTTAAAATCCCTCTGACCACTGTGCAGGACTTGTATATGTCATTTCCAAGACGAATTGACGCTGTATTGGCCGCAAAAGGAGGCCCTACATCATACTAATAAATTATTGTGGTCTAAAATGACAGGTGTTTCAGTTTCATTGTCTAACCCCTGTAGGTGTGTTTGTTCGGAGTGTGACTGTGCTGGTGCAGTGGTAGAGAGCGCACACTGTAAACTTGAGGTCCTGGAAACAAATCCCACCCAGGGAGCACCATATACAGCGGTGCTTGAAAGTTTGGTGACCCTTTAGAATCTTCTGTATTTCTGCATGAATATGACCTAAAACATCATCAGATTTTCATACAAGTCCTAAAAGTAGATAAAGAGAACACAGTTACACAAATGAGACAAAAATATTATTCTTGGTTATTTATTTATTGAGGAAAATTATCCAATAATACAGATTAGTGATTGGCAAAAGTATGTGAACCTCTACGATCAGCAGTTCAGTTGAAGGTGAAATTAGTCAGGTGTTTTCAATCAATGGGATGACAATCAGGTTGAGTGGGCTCCCTATTTTTAAGTTAAAGAACAAGGATCTGCTCTTCAACAACACGGTTTGTGGTAAGTGATATCATGGACGAACAAAGGAGATTTCTTTTCTGAGGACTTTCAGAAAAAAGAGGTGTTGATGCTCATCAGGCTGGAAAAGGTTACAAAACCATCTCTAAAGATTTTGAACTCCCAGCAAAAATCCATTGTTTTAAATTAACTCCCATAGTTTGATTTCAACTCTTTTTCAGGTTTAGATACTTCCCATCCACACCTCAGAGTTAATGGAACAGCTTCCAACAGTTGTAAAAATGTAACACTCTGTCAGAGCTCCTTTTTAAAACTCACTAATCAGAGTTAAACTAACATTACAAGAGTAAAACAATTACACTGCACAACTGCACAGCGTTTGAACTTTTTTATTTGGCAGTGTTTATTTAACCCCCTAAATAGTTAAAACACTATAATAGTTTTAAATTAGTATGAATTAAATACAATAACCAAATTCTTTCAAAATAATTTATTTTAACTACTCTCTTTGCAATCACAGTTCAATTAAACCTTGAAACAAAGTACAATGTCCAAGACGTTCATCTGCAATATCATATGAGCTTTGATATCAAATGGTTTGTGAAATTTAAGCTCGAAAACCTTTAATAAACACCTTACCCCATCTGTTACTCTGAAATGCGGACGGTGCTCATCAAAATCTCAGTGTAAATACGTTTTTTGTCAACAAACAAAACCTGATTTTCCAAAAAAACTCAAAAGTTTTTTTAAATCAGTTAATTTGACACAAGACACGGGCTTTTTTCTTCCATTCCACGGCAAAAACAAGAAGCTTTAATATACTCTACACCATCACTTTCACAATTCAACCCAACTTGTTTGTGAAAACATCTTTTCAAGCATTTGACTGTCAACCACGTTTTTTACCTATGAGAAACTGGTTTACTTGCCCATACTCAGTTTTTTTTTAAGCTGAGCGTTCCCAGTTGGTAAGCTATGGCCATCCCTCTTGATGCTTTTTAGGCTAGTGATTGGTTTGTTTTTTTTTTTTTTTTATAATTTTTAACGCTTGTGTTTTGGCTTCAAATTTCCACTCGAGAACAATAGAAAAGGGGCCAGTTTTCCTTATAAAGATGGGTAATGGATTCATACAATGAATGTTTAGAAGGTGTCAGGTTTTTTATGTGGATACACTTGCCTTAAATAGTTGTCATGTTCAACACCAATGCCTAAGGTATATGGTCATACCTAATGTGTAGAAAAGGGTGAAAAGACTATTTGTCATTATTTGAATCAACCCGTAACCAATTCCAGTTTTTTTTTCCGTAAACCTATTGTAATAGATTAACAATATCACCATCAATTTGTAATACTTTCACGTGACAATATTAAAAAATACTTACCACTTAAACCGTAAGATGTTAGAAAATGGCGCAAGACGTTTCTCGTATAAGTAATAATGAGTGAGGGAGTTTAAATTTGAAATCTCTTTTAGATTTAATCCTAGGATCCAATTCGTTGGGTTACACTGAAAACCAATCAACTCTGTCAAATAACATCTGACACTGAACATCATTTAATTCCCAAGGTGTTAAAATAAAATAACTCGTTGAAGTGGAAAATCAACTCATAAATGGGTTTAAAAAAAACTCTGAATTTTAACCCTCCAGTTTTTTGGCTTGTGAAACCATCTCTAGAGGTTAAGACTCCACCATTCCACCATCCACATCAGACAGATTGTTTTGGTTGACCACTCCAGGGAGGGTAGTAATAATATTGAATTTCCTCCATTTTGTACACCAATCATTTCCCCAAGAGCAAGGTTTGTATAGTTGGTGAGGTCACAGACCCCCAGGGTAACTTTCTAGCACGTAAGGCCTCCTCACTTTGTCTAATGTTAATGTTCATTTGGCTAATGTTAATGATTTGTGCGTCAGAAGATCAGTAGAAACACTGAACAACAATGGTGTGCATGTCCGGGTTACATGGAGAAAGCTACTGCCTCCAAAAGAACAATGCTTGCTCGTCTTGCGTTTGCTAAAGATCAAGTGGACAAGCCAGAAGGCCTATTGGAACAATGTTTTTGGTGGACAAATGAACCAAAAATAGAACTTTGTTGGTTTGAAGAAAAGGCATTATGTTGGGAAAGGAAAACACGCATTCCAGCATACGAACCTTATCCCATCTTGTAAACAGTGGTGGTGGTAGGGAGATCATGGTTTTGGGCCTGTTTTTGCTGCATCTGGGCAGATGGGCTTTGCCATCATTGATAGGAACAATGAATTCTGATTATTATCTATCAGAGAAATTCTAAAGGAAAATGTCAGGACAAATCTGTCTATGAACCTGAATTCTCACACAAAGAAGTGGGTCCATGCAGCAAGACAATGGCCCTAAGCACACAAGTAGTTCTAAAGAATGGTTGAAGAAGAATTAAGTAGTCAAGGTCCTGACCTTAATCCAATCGAAATATTGTGGAATGGCCTGAATTGAGCAGTTAATGTGAGGAAACCCACCAACATCCCAGAGTTGAAGCTGTTCTGTATGGAGGAATGGGCTAAAATTCCTCCAAGCCGTTGTGCAGGACTGATCATCAGTCACAGGAAACGTTTAGTTGCAGTTATTGCTGCACAGGGGGGTCACACCAGATACTGAAAGCAAAGGTTCACATACTTTTGTCACTAATATGTAATATTGGATCATTTTCCTCAATAAACAAATGACCAAGTATAATATTTTTTGTCTCATTTGTTTAACTGGGTTCTCTTTATCTACTTTTAGGACTTGAGCTTTAAAGGGATTACAAACTTTCAAGCACCACTGTAAGTACAATCACACACACAGTTTCAGTGCACTCTCTCCTCATAAAAAAGTAATATATTAAATTGAAAATTAAAAAAGCGGTTACCGACAGACACTAGTTCTATGGAAAGTGATATGTAATTTAGTCTATTTGAATTTCATTATATATGTACTACAGTAATTTTGCAGTGATTTCACACAATGGTGTAGCAAGAAGTAACACGCTTTTTAGTTTCATTTCGTGCACACAGTAATTAGGTCTTTATTCTTCAATTTTGCAAAGCTTGTGCCTCAGTCACATTCTTTTATTGATAAAGGAAAAAGAAAGCGTTATCAATCCTTAAAGTAGAAGGGTTTGTTGTTTGTTTGTCTGTTTTTGTTTTCAACCAATCAATGTACATATTCATTTCCACAAAATGGCTACCTATACCATTATAAATCCCTGTTGACTGTTGGGAAGCAGGTGCTATGGGTTGGAATGCTTCCTCGAAATACATACAAATAAATACATCCACATGTAGCTTATTAAATCATAAGCCTTTTTCCTGTTGTTCAATGGTCCAGGCTTTATAGCTGATCTCTGCTAACAATACTGACACTTGTTTTAGCTAGTTTTTTATTTCTCTCATCTTACCTGGACATGTTGGTGTTACCCTTAATTTATCATACAGTCCCAACATGTTTTATGGAAGGTCTCTGCTACATAGTGTTGAGGGGAAACTTGATGATCCTTTCTCTCTTGTCTGTGGCATCCCAGGCATTTATTCTCCCTCCCGCTCTTAAAGTACGTCTGTATTTTAAACATATCTCTAAATTCTTATGCTAGCTTTTCAAAGATTGTGATTCTGGTCCGTTAACCTGGTGTAAGACAAACTAAGATCTACAAAAGGGCCAAGTGTGACCCCCATATAGATTTTTATTGGCCCGTGGCATCAGTCTTAAGAATAAATTACTAGTGGCACACCTGCATGTTGCAATTTTTCCTTTCATTCGACGGTAGCAGCAGTACATAAATGACATACCGTATTTTTCAGACCATAAGGCGCACTTAAAATCCTTTAACTTTCTCAGAAATCGGCAGTGCGCCTTAAAATGCGGTGTACCTAATGTATGAATTAATTCTGGTTGTGCTTTCTGACCTAGAACCAATTATAGATGGAACACGGCGCTCATAAATCTGTGTTTTAGCACGGCCTTGGTAAGTTACGAAGCTTACGGCAACCGTAGTGCGCAGCATCACGGAGTAATACTGTATGTGCTTCAGCATTAGGGTACGTGCATTCATTCATTTATTCATTTTCGAAGCGGATTTCAAACTCAACGCTATCAGTCACGCAGTACAACATGCACATAGAACAGCTGCGAGAGAATTCAACATTAACGAATCAATGATACGGAAGTGGAGGAAGCAAGAAGACGCCCTGCGCCAGGTAAAGAAGACCAAACTGAGTTTCCGAGGGAACTTAAGAGTTTTATTAAATTTCATGCGCCTTAACCCGGGGCGCTTTATTGTATGGAAAATAATACCATAGAGTTGATCCACTGATATCGCCCTTATAACCCTGTGGTCTTTATACCAGAAAAATACGGTACTACTGCCACTGAGGTCTAGACTGACTGATCACCACATACGTGAAATCTTCCATGTCACAACTATACAGCTGTAAAACCAGACCAACGTGTATACTGCAGTCCTAGGGCGTAACACCACCCCTGCCATTAGTTTCTAGTGGTCTGTCTCCTCTGTCTCTTCTGGTTTGAACTTGTACACATGAACTATTTGTACAATATGTGTTGTAGTTTTGTTGGTTATGTGACTTGAGAAATGTAAAACTTGCTCTGTTATTGAGTGCCATAGGTCTGGGAATGCATAGCAATTGAATAATAACATACATGAGAAATAATGACTGAAGATACTTGACATGTTTTAAAGATGCAGTATTATGCAGAAATGTTCCAAAGAAAATGTTCAGCCTAAATAATCTGCAGTAAGTTGGTATTTTTTAAACTCTTTATATCCTGCTGTAGTTATTGTGCTAAAATGAAAGTCAGTAGCATAGTTATATAATATAATTACTTGCTCTGTACATTTGTTCATTATTTTAAATTCAGTGTTTTGAATAATTTGTTAATAATATTTTTGGAAAGCGAGACCGGCCCTTGGGTATTTTCACATGGTCCAATCTGGCCCCCTTTGGAAAAACAAAGTTTGGACAGTTTGGTCATAGTAAACTACATAGTGTGTGCAGACCTTACAAATACAAACCATTGTTGTGCTAACCCTTGTTATCTATGGACTGATTACATGGCCTTCTTGTTGTGTATGTGTGCATGAGTGTGCATCTTGCTCAGAAGGCCTTGATTTGTAGAATTTGAGGACAGAATAGGAATACAGTAACTGTGGAAGGCTCAGATGCATATTATAGGACCCAACATCGATTTCCTTACCCAGAAAAAGAATCGAAAATTATCATGTCATCTTTTTCATTTGATTGATAATAGGGCCTTGAATTAGCATGAGCCATCTCCAGAATAGTGATGTGAAACATGACTTCCAGTCAGCAACCTCCATGCAGCTTAAACTGCACACAGTAGAGTGGTGCTTGAAAATGTTCTGTATTGCTGAAATAACATGACTTATAACATCAACAGATTTTCACACAAGTCCTAAAAGTAGACAAAGAGAACTCAGTTCAAAAAATGAGACAAAAATATTATACGTGGTCATTTACTTGTTGAGGAAAATGATTCAATAAATATCTGTGAGTGGCAAAAGTATGTGCACCTCTAGGACTAACAGTTAATTTGAAGGTGAAATCAGAGTTTTCAATCACTATGATAACAATCAGACTGCTCGATCAATAAAGATCACTCTAAGATCAAGTCGTGTAGTAGTTGAGGGTGTCACAATTTGTTTGTTTATTGATTTATTTCATGTCACTATCGGCATCAGTGGCCATGTTCAGCGACATACACAAGGTTACATCTATGCACAAGGTTACTTCAAGACAAGGCACATGTATATACATTTTTTTTTTGCTGCTCTTGTGCCAGGAAATCTTGTCATCACTGATGGAACATGAATTCTGTATTATACCAGCATTCTAATGTCAGGACATCTGCCCATGAACTGAATCTCGAGAGAATGTCTGTCTCGCAGCAAGACAACGACCCTTAGCACACAAGTTGTTTAACCAAAGAGTGATTAAAGGGGAATAAACTTAATGTTCTGACCTTTATCCGATATCCCAGATTCCAACATCCCAGAGTTGAAGCAGTTCATTACAGAGAATTGGGCTAAAATTCCTCGATGTGTAGGACTGATCAACAGTTCCAAGAACTGTTTAGCTGCAGTTATTACTGCATGAGGGAGTAACTTCAGTTTTTGAATTCAAAGATTCACATACTTGTGCCACTCACAGATATGTAATATTGGATCAATTTCCTCATTAAGTAAATGACCAAGTATAATATTTATTTTTATTTAGGTCTCTTTATGTACTTCATGATTTGTGTGAAAATCTGATGACGTTTTAGGTGATATTTATGCAGAAATATATAAAATTCTAAAGGGTTCACAAACGTTCCAATACCATATACAGTAGAAGCTTTTTTGTATTACATCCATTCTCAGCCTCTTCCATACAACTACTGTTAGATAATTGCGTTTGGAACCCTTTTAAACTGTTTATCGTAGAAGAGGATTACAAATGATTGCTTCACTACGTAAAAGCTGTGTAGTCCTTTGGCCTGATTTCAACACCAAGCATGTGAACGCAAAAAGCAGTTTGTAGTGTGTAGCTTAACTGAGAGTTTTCTGACCTTTGTTGCAATTTTTATATTCATTTTAATATGAAATATGCATATCCCAATTGGAAGGTTACTTTAAATGTGAAGCCCTAATTTTAGATCTCAAAATGTCTTTATCACCAATTTTTAAGGAAACAATTTTCCACTCTAAACATTCAGCCCTTAATTATTAATGTCCAGTAATCTTGAAGTCAAAGCTTCAAGATGTTAAACTCCAAGTAATATGTCTTGAAAATAGAAAATTCACAACAAAATGAATGAAAAACAAATGGGTGGAAACAGGAGTCAAGTTTGGGAACTGGATGAAATTGGCTGAAAGAAATTGGATTTACATTACATTATGTCCAGCATGAACAATTAAACTAAACTTCTGGGGTGTACTTTAGCCACTGCCTGTTACATAGTTGTGTCTCTTTGTGCTTTTGTCTGTCTGTTTTGTACCTTCTTGCTTCTGTATATAAATTCTTATATATTCAGGTTCTGGAACAATGGGGAAATGTAATGTTTAATAGACAAGATAATACAAAAGGTTTTATGTGTATAAGATGGCTAAACAATAACTACATGCAATCTTGTGAAAGAGTTTAAATAAAACAATTTTGAACACGCTAAACTTTAATATGACAAATGTGTTTTGGATGTATAGATGTTATACCACACAACCCATCAAATTATCTACATCCAATAATAATTCCACACTGGCATCATCACAGTAACTGAGTGAACTCTCTATAACCAAGCTATTTGTTTGGAAATTCTGATCAGATAGTGATCCATTTTTATGTGTATGTATGCATGCATGTACAGTGGTGCTTAAGTTTGTGAACCCTTTAGAATGTTATATATTTCTGAATAAATAAGACCTAAAACATTATCAGATTTCCACACAAGTCCTAAACGTAGATAAAGAGAACCCAGTTAAACAAATGAGACAAAATATTCTACTTGGTCATTTGTTTATTGAGGGAAATGATCCCATATTACATATTAGTGAGTGGGCCATTGGCTAATGTTTATGTTCATGAGTTCACCATCAGAAAAACACTGAACAACAATGGTGTTCTAATATGTAAGGAGAAAGCCACTGCTCTTCAAAAAGCTCATTGCTGCTTGTCTTCAGCTAAAGATCACGTGGACAAGCCAGGAGGCTATTGGAACAATGTTTTGTGGACAGATGAGACCAATAGAACTTTTTGGTTTAAAAGAAAAGTTGTTATGTTTGAAGAAAGGAAAACACTGCATTCCAGCATAAGAACCTTATCCCATCTGTGAAACATGGCAGTGGTACTATCATGGTTTGGGCCTGTTTTGCTGCATCTGGGCCAGTACGGCTTGCGATCATTGATGGAACGATGAATTCTGAATGATATCGGAGAATTCTAAAGGAAAATGTCAGGACATCTGTCCATGAACTGAATCTCAAGAGAAGGTGGGTCATACAGCAAGACAATTTGGGGGACCCTAAGCACACAAATCGTTCTACCAAAGAATGGTTAAAGAAGAATTAAGTTAATGTTGGAATGGCCAAGTCAAAGACCTGACCTTAATCCAATCGAAATGTTGTGGAAGGACCTGAAGCGAGCAGTTAATGTGAGGAAACCCACCAACATCCCAGAGTTGAAGCTGTTCTGTACGGAAGAATGGGCTAAAATTCTAAACAGTAATATGTAATATTGAATAATTTTCCTATAATATTTTTGTCTCATTTGTTTAACTGGGTTCTTTTTTCAAGCACCACTGTATACACACACACACGCACACACAAAGTCTAAAAAAATTCAATGTCATTAATCTTATTGGGTAGTATGAACATAATCCTTTCACAACAATTCTCTACAAAGAACAACTGGAAAAACACTCAGTTGCTTCACCACCACCACTTAAAAAAAATTGCAATTAGTTGCAATTATTCCTTTTGAGACATTATTACTTGTTCATTTACAAGACTTCTAAACTGGAGTTTTATGTTGTCTCTTTGACAGTTCAGCAGAACTCCCTATCCAATTACACTGCTCTATTGGAGCATCACTCAAACCTTAAGTTATGTCTGTTAATGCCTGATCACCAAAGGGAAAAGGTTTGAACATTTGCATGCCTCGCCTCGTTAATCGAAGTAGAAATGACATGTACATTGAGGATAGTTAAACCTGTCAAATACAACTGTTACAGTAATTTAAAATGCATGTAGACTAAAAACATGATTGACTATAAAATGCACCCACGCAAGCCACCATGAATGAGGTAGGGAGAGGATACAAATTCATGGCAATCCTATTAGTTTAATGGTGCGTTAATACAGAACTGAGTGGGATTTTCTGGCTGAAAGCCTTCTACTTCCGGGCTTGTATTCCTTTGGTCAAGGCATTTTTCACTCACACAATACAAGTTTTGATGCATATAATTATGCATAGTAAATTTTACAATTTTACCATTTGTGGCACATAGCCTCCAGCAATCTTCTTGGTCAGTATTTACATAGCAACTGCCAATATGATTTCGTTATTTACATAAAAAGATTTCTGTATTTGATGTACACTACTGTTGACAAAATATTATCATTGTTTATATTTCCACCTTTTCTCCCAATTTGGTCCGCTCAATTCACCAGTCTCAAAACTCCCCAGCTTATCAGCTTTGAATGTTTTGTTTTGTTGCTTAGACATTTAAAAGGAAAGACTGTGTATTTTGCTTATGGATAAACTAGCAGCACTGTGTGATATTATAATTGTGCCAAGATATTATCAAGAAAAGCTCAGTAGCACAGAGATGTATGGTCAGTAAATTGCGAGGAGATATAAGTGCCTGGTGCTAATCACTTATTATTCCCATTAGTTTTATGCTACTTACTAACAAATGTAACACAGATATTGGCCATACCATATATGCCATGTCCTAAAAATGTGCACACATTTGTTTAAAGTACTTAAAAACACTGCTCTGCAACCCCAAATCAGAAAAAGTTGGGAGAGTATAAAAAATGCAAAAAAAAAAAAAAAAAAAATCACAGCTTCTTACATTTATTTCATTGCAGACAGTATGAACCTGAGATATTTCATGTTTTGTCTGGTCAGCTTCAAAGTTTGGAAAGAGAAGCGTTTCTACTTAAAAGATGTTTTGGCACACAGGATACCAAGTGATTTAGTGTTTCAGGTGTTATTTTGTCCCATTCTTCCCGCAAACACTAAATCACTTGGTATCACCTGTGCCAAAACGTCTTTTAAGTGTGATGAAAAGGAATGGCAACATTCCAAAGAGGATACCAAGTGATTTAGTGTTTCAGAAGTTTTTGTCCAATTCTCCTTGAAAACACATCCTATGTGCAACAGTACAGGGTCTTCGTTGTCGCATTTTCAATCTCAAAGTTCTCCACACATTCTCTATCGGGGACAGGTCAGGACTGTAGGCCAGTCTAGTACCTGTACCCTCTTCTTCCGCAGCTATGCCTTTGTAATGTGTGCAGCATGTGGTTTTGCATTGTCTTGTTGAAAAATGCATGGACGTCCCTGGAAAAGATGACTTCTTGAAGGCAGCATATGTTGCTCTAAAATCTCAGTGTACTTTTGTGCATTAATTCTGCTATTACAGAAATGTAAATTACCTTTCCCAAGTGCACTGACCCAACCCCATACCATAAAGGACACACAAGGCTTTTGGACTTGTGCACACTGCATCTATTATATTCTGATTCATCTAACCACAATATACGTTTCCACTGTGTGATGGTCCATCCTAGATGCCTTTCGAGCCGGGGAAGTTGACGCTTCTTTTACTTTTTTTTCACAGTAAAGTTTTAAGTGGTATTTGTGAATGTAACTATTGTAGTGCTTGACAAAGGTTTGCCAAAGTAATCCCTAGCCCATGTGACTATATAATCTGTTGCTGAATGGCGGTTCTTGATGCAGTGCCGTCTGATGGATCGAAGATCATGGGTTTTCAGCTTAAGCTTGCACCCTTGGACTTTATGCCCTAAAATTTCTTCCAATTCTTTGAGTCATTTAATGATATTATGCACTGTAGAGGGAGCAATATGCATATCCCTTCCAGTCTTTCTTTTGAGGTACATTGTTTTTAAACATTTCAATTTTGTCAACAAACTGGAGATCCTCTGACAGTCTGTGCAAATATTGATGCTGTTTTTGTACCAAATCATGATCACCTGTTGACATCACCTGTATGAAATCACATCATTATTTTAGTTTTTTAAAATTCCTTACTAGCTCTAATTTGCCCCTGTCCCAACTTTTTTGGGAATGTGTTACAGATCTGAAATGCAGGAATTGATGTTTATTAACAAATGAAATGCAGTTGACCAGATGAAATATCTTGGGTTCATACTGTCTCCAATGAAGTATAAGTCAAAGTAAATGTAAGAAACATTTTTTTTTTTTTTTGCATTTTCCATACTGTCACAACTTTTTCTGATATGAGGTTGTAGAAGCCCAACAGGAGCACTGCAGTATCTGTACAACCTTTATACAATCTTCAAATGCTGAACATATCCCTCTTAAATCACGGATGTTCCAAATGATTACTTTTCTCTGCATAAATGTACTATCAGTTTGGTAAATTTCAATTAGCAGTAACTACATTTCCAATTATGCATCCAATATACTGCTTCTGATACTTTGAAACTGGATGCACTTTGCACAATGTAATCAGATGCCTAGCACCTTTTCATTGCATACTGTTAACTGATAAAGCACAAAGTGCCAGGTGCATTAAGGAGCTCTCATTCACATTTGCATACACAATGACAATGCCACATGCAGATGACTGCAATGGTAGCTCAAGGTTTGGCCTCAAGTGGTGGTGTGGTCTCCACTAATACAGCAGGATACTTCAATGGTGGACAGAATTTAGGTCTGTGCTAGACACTAGAATGGAAAAATACATATGTAACCATGTTTCAGGTAAAGTGGGGCAAAAAGTATTTGGTCAGCCACTGATTGTGCCACTGATTCTCCTTGAAAAGATGAGAGAGGTCTGTAATTTCCATCATAGCTACACTTCAACTATGAGAGACAAAATGAGAAAAAACAAATCGAGGAAATCACATTGTAGGATTTTTAAAGAATTGTAAATCATGGTTGAAAATAAGTATTTGGCGTAAAATATCTCACCCACAAACAAGCAAGATTTCTGGCTCTCACAGACCTGTAACTTCTTCTTTAAGAAGCTCTTCTGTCCTGTACTGTTACCTGTATTAATGGAACCTGTTTGACCTCGTTATCTGTATAAAAGACACCTGTCCACAGCCTCAAACAGTCAGACTCCAAACTCAACCATGGCCAAGACTAAAGAACTGTCAAAGGACACCAGGCAGGTGTGAACCTGGAAGAGTGAATCTACAATAGACCAAATACTTATTTTCCACCATAATTTTCAATTAAATTCTTTAAAAATCCTACAATGTGATTTCCTGGATTTTTTTTCTCATTTTGTCTCTCATAGTTGAAGTGTACCTATGATGAAAATTATAGACTTCTCTCATCTTAGTAGGAGAACTTGCACAATCAGTGGCTGACTAAATACCTTTTTGCCCCACTGTAGATTGCAAAGGCTACCCACCATACAGTGACTGTTACTCACTAGGTGAGGATGTTTAAAAATCTGTACGCGGCAAGAAATGGAGAAATGTGGAACAGCATGACAAATCCAAAATGAAGTTGGTTTACTAGCACAACTATTAAATTTCAATCCTTAATTAGTGTGCTAGAGGTCAACTACCTACTTATAAAGAGCTTAATAATTTCAGGACTCTATTTGGAACCCATTATTTAGATCATTTTATTTAGAACTTTTTAAGAGTTTTGTATATTTATTATGTTTCCAAATGTTTAAATTGTGGTGCTTAAATGGCACTGGAAAGGTATTATTTGGGTGGTGGATCATTCTCAGCAGTACAGTGACACTGTTGTGGTTATGGAGTTGATGTGTTTTGCTGGTAGGTTTAAGGTTTAAACACCTTGGTCACTCAGCCATGCACCTTTTTAGACATGTCTGTCATATTGCTCCACATTGCAGATGTAAAGTCAGAGACAGGAGCTCATCTATTTTCTTTACAGCAGTGACACTGAAGTGTTAAATACTTCAGCAGCACTACTGTGTCTGATCCACTCACATCAGCACAACACAATAACACACCACCACCACATCAGTATCACTGCAGTGGATGAGAATCCACATCAGTATCACTGCTGAGAATGATCCACCACCCAAATAGTACCTGAACTGTGTGGGTCCTGACCATTAGAGAACAGAGTAAAGGTGACAGACAAAGTATGTAGAAAAAGCGATAAGCTACATTCTATAATTGTAGAACTAAAGTGCTTCTACAGTATATGGAAAGTGGAGCTGATAAAATGGACAATGACTGAAGAAAAACTGAGGTGTACCTAATGAAGTGAGGGGGTAGGCATGATCCACAGTCCCAGCATGTAGTGCGGTTTGATGGTCACACATTATGTGGGGTTATGTGTTGTATAGCATGCAGTTTTAGGATGTGAATAATATGATTAACTTATAATGTTAAGTAAGCTGATAGATGTGTTCTGTGTACAGTAATGTGGTGTACAGCCTGGTGTGTAATCTGTTGCCGAGTCATCGTGCATAGACTGTTAAGAGCATTTTTTAGGTCTGTGCTGTGCTTCAAATAAATGTCACTAAAGTGTTATGGTTCACGTTTTTACCCCTGCACTGATGCTACAGTACACTCTGATTAAAAGCATTGAATGCTAGTTATGATTTGTTTGTATTATACAAATTAGAAACAAATTAGGACAATTAGAAAAACCATAGACATTCATCTGTTGTTGTATCATTTCTCTGTGAACGTCTTTGCATAAATTTCTACAACTGTACAGGATCTCAGTATTTCACCTAGAAATTATCATCTGTTTTAGCAAATTATCACGTGTCCTTCTGATTTTTGTTTTGAATTAAATCCAGTCTTTGAGATAAATAAAAGATAGAATAGTAAGTACTGTGTGCTGAGAGTGGACTAATTAGAAAAACAAGCTTTGTTAATTTGGTCAATGTGAATAGAGCTCAATTTACAAAATTAATTCATTTAATAATGCTTTGATGCCCACAATTCCCCAGCTTGCCTTCACACTACTCAAACTGAAAGTATGCTCATAATGATCAATCACCTTTTCATTAGACTGCTCCTGTTCTCGTTTTTACTTACCTAATGACTTCATGATTTTATACTGTGACTAGGTGTTGAATGTTTGCTTCTCCTTTATCTGTAAGAACTGAAGGAAGGTTCTGTGTTTGTATTATTTTGTGTGTGTGTGTGTGTGTGTGTGTGTATATATATATATATATATATATATATATATATATATATATATATATATATATATACATACATACTCATGAGTCCATGAGTATCATGGCTTGGGCCTGTTTTGCTGCATCTGGGCCAGGATGCCATGCCATCAGTATGGAACAATGAATTCTGAATTATATCAGAGAATTCTAAAAAAGTGTCAGGGCATCTTTCCAATTCCAGATCGCACAAATAAGTAATTGTCCCACCTGACATTTGACTATAGTGATTTTGATTACTTAATAAATTATGGAAATTAATGTGGAAGCACCTTTCCACCCATGGTGAGCTCTGGGATAAAGCTGCCAAAAGGGATATGTGGGTTATAAAAATATTTCAGTGGCTTTAACTATCAACTGAAATACCTTTCAGAGCATCACTGAGATGTAGAAAGTGTATGGCACCACCAATATCTTGCCTAAATTGGGCCTAAACTGGATGACCAAGACAGGAGGGTGTCGATCAGTAAAACTGCTAAGGTCAGGGGAAACTTTCGTGGACTTGCAAGGCTGTATGCTCAAGACTGGTCAGTCTGTGTATATGACCACAATCTCACCATCTTTACACAAAGCTGACCTGAACTGCAGGGTGACGAGAAATAATCTGAAAACGAACTAATTGTCCTTGCAACAATTCTGCAAGGACAAATGAGCGAATATTCCCCAATCTAGGTGCATACCTAGCAGACTCCTATCCAAACAGACTGATGGTTGTAATAAAAGAAAATGGTGGCTCTACCAGGTATTAAATAAGATGACTTTTCCAACCCTGTTGTTGTAAGTTTTCAGAATTTTGGTGTAAGACCATAACTAAATAAAGCTTGGTAAATATATTTTTAATGGGTTTTGATTTTATGCTGACACAAATGTGAATATTTCGAACAGGTACGATGATTTTCTATAAGCAATGCACATTATTATTTAAAGATTTTATTTTATAACTCAAAAGATCAAGGGTGCTGCCGCTACCACTAAGAGCTGAGGGCTGTGCATGCTGTTGTGCTGGTTCTTCAGTAGAATAAGTCTAAACACACAATTCAAACCCGCACTGCATAGCCACCTCTGGTCATTGAGGGAGACAGAGAGGTGTAGTGCAGCCTGGCTGCATATGACCTGAATAAACTATGCCTCCCAAAGTTCTCTGGTGCAAATCAATGCCACATTCACACCTGACTGTTAATGTCATTGTTCAGCTCTGTGTCTTTATATGGCTCCATTAAAGTTCAAAGTTAACTTTATTGTCAAAAACTACAATATGTGCAAGACATAAAGTGTATTGAAATTCCGTTACTCTCAGACCCATGGTGCACCGATAAACATTAAACATTTAGATAAAAACCCTAAATCTCCAATGGCTAAAAAACAATAACAATAACAATAACAATACTATACAATACTAAACATCTATAGAAGTAAAGTGACATATGCAGTGGGTTAAGGCTAGTGCAAATAAATCAGTTGTGCAAATATAAACGGTAGTGCAAATATAAACAGTAGTGCAAAATGAATGAGCACATAGATTTGTAAACTGATGAGAGCATAAGCAGTACGTAGTGATGCAGAGTCCGGTATTGAGTTCAGTATGAGGTTTTGTGTTATGTGGGATGTGTGATTGAGATTGTTATTTTTTTTATTTTTTTTATTTTTTTTAAGCAGGTAAGAGATGCAGAAGAGGCAGAGCAGGGAGTTGAGAGTCCTGACTGCCTGATGAACAGAGCTGTCCCTCAGTCTGCTGGTTCTAGCCCGGAGACTCTGCAGTCTCCTCCCTGATGGAAGCAGTCTGAAGTAGCCGTGTAGTGGGTGTGTAGGATCACTCAAAATGCAGAGGGCTTTCCGAGTGAGACGGGCACTGTGTAGGTCGTGGAGCGAGGGGAAAGAGGTGCCGATGATCTTCTCAGCTGCTCTCACGATGCGCTGGAGGGTCTTGCGGCAGGACGTGGAACAGGCGCCGTACCACACCGTGATGCAGCTGGTTAAGATGCTCTTGATGGCACCCCTGTAAAAGGTGCACATGATGGGTGTTGGTGGCCTAAGCTCTTCTCAGCTTGCGGATAAAAGTAAGAGAAAGTAGAGGCGCTGGGAGCCTTCTTTGCCAGTGCCGCTGTGTTGGTGCTCCAGCACAGGTCCTCTGAGACATGCACTCCCAGAAACTTGGTGCTGCTCACCCTCTCCACAGCAGTACCATTGATGGTGAGAGGAGCATGCTGAGCGTGAGTCTTCCTGAAGTCTACAACAATCTCCTTTGTCTTATCCACATTCAGAGAGAGATTGTTGTGTTTGCACCACAGGGCTAGGCGGCTCACCTCGTTCCTGTAGTCTGTCTCATCATTGTTGCTGATGAGACCCACCACAGTCGTGTCGTCCGCAAACTTGAAGAAGTAGTTGGAGCTGTATGATGGTATGCAGTCATGTGTCAGCAGGGTGAATAGTAGGGGGCTCAGCACACATCCTTGGGGGGGGCCCCCGTGTTCAGCGTGATGGTGCTGGATGTGTCCCTGCCGACTCATACTGCCTGCAGTCTCCCGGTCAGGAAGTCTAACAGCCAGATGCATAATGAGGTGTTCAGCCCCAGAATGAGCTGCTGTGGGATGATGGTGTTGAATGCCGAGTGGAAATCAATAAACAGCATTCTAACATAAGAGTCTTTGGTGTCTAGATGTGTGAGGGCTGTGTGGAGGGCAGTGGAGATGGCATCATTGGTTGAACGATTTGGCCGATATGCAAACTGGAAGGGGTCCACAGATGCAGGAAGGACGGACTTGATATGTTTCATGACTAGCCATTCGAAGCACTTCATCAGGATGGGGGCGAGTGCCACCGGACGGTAGTCATTTAGACAGGAGGGCGATGCCTTCTTTGGAACAGGGATGATGGTGGTAGCTTTGAAGCAGGTGGGGACGATGGCTTGGCTCAGCGAGATGTTGAAGATATCCATAAAGACAGCTGTGAGTTCCCCTGCACAGTCCCTCAGCACACGACCTGGAATGTTATCTGGACCAGGTGCTTTTCGGGCATTTATCCTGCTGAATGCCCGCATCACACTGTCCGGGGACAGCTTCAGCACGTGGTCGCCAGGAGGAGGAGTGAGTTTCTGTGCAGGTACGTTGTTGAGTGCATCAAACCGAGCAAAGAAGACGTTCATCTCATTCAGCATGGAGGTGGTGCTGACACAGGTCTGTGGAGCTGGTTGTAGTCTGTGATGGTCTGTATTCCCCTCCACAGACTCCGAGTATCTCTGCTGTCGCTGAAGCGATGAGCTGTCTTCCTGGAGTATTGTTTCTTAGCTTTCCTGATGCCACGGGACAGGTTGTTCCTGGCTGTCCTCAGGCCCACCTGATCTCCTGCTTTGAAGGCGTTGTTCCTGGCTCTCAGGAGCCTGTAGACCTCTTCCATCAGCTATGGCTTCTGGTTTGCCCAAACAGTGATGGTCTTGAGGTCAGTAACATCATCAACACACTTAGTGATGTATGAACAGACAGTATCTGAGTACTCCTGGAGATCTGTTATATTGTTGTTAGTAGCAGCTTCTTTGAACATATTCCAATCTGTGGTGTTGAAACAGTCCTGAAGTGCCTTTGACGACCCCTCCGGCCACACTCGTACCTGCTTGCAAACCGGTTTGGTGACTTTAACCAGGGGTCTGTATGCAAGCATTAGCATGACACTGGTGTGATCCGAGGTGCCAATGTGGGGGAGGGGAAGGGCCTTGTAAGCTCCTCTCATGGTGGAGTAGACTTGGTCTAATGTATTGTTTCCCCTTGTTGGAAAGTCTATGTGTTTGAACATCTTTGGAAACACACTCCTTGGATCTGCATGGTTGAAATCACCAGCAAAGATGAGAAAAGCATCAGGGTGGGATGTTTGCTGCTCGCTAATGTGCAGATACAGTTCATTTAGTGCCTCATCTCTATTCTTGATGCTGGAGGTATATAAACAGCGACAATTATGACAGCTGTAAATTCCCTTGGTAAATAGAATGGTCGGCCCTTAATAACCATGAACTCCACTAGCGGTGATCAGTGTTTTGTATACACAGCAGCATCGCGACACCAGGCATCATTGATGTAAACACAGAGCCCGCCACCGCGGGTCTTACCTCCTTCAATGAGGGCTCTGTCCGCTCGGTAGCATGTTAGCCGCTCGAGCTGGATAGCGTGATCCGGAACATTATCGTTAAGCCATGTTTCCGTAAACACAAAAACACAACAGTCTTTCACGGTCTTCTGTGTTGAACGTAGCAGGCGTATGTAGTCCAGTTTATTGTCCAGAGAGCGTACGTTAGCCAAAACCATGGATGGAATTGTCGGCATGTGTGTGCTGGCCGCTAGCCTAGCTCGGATACCTCCACGCGTACCCCGCTTCTGCTTCCTGTCGCACCGCTTGTGGCGCTTCCACTGTGGGCGAGATGTAGGAGTGGGGGTCGGTGATGATGCCGGCTTCCTGAGCAAGCCGCAGTCTCGCAGCTCTTTTTTGAGTTCGTTGCTTATATCTAAGATAGTGGATTTTCAAGTATCAAGTATGAACTCACGACTATACTTGCAGTTCAAAACATGCAGACAAGACGAAGACATACCAACAAACTGCGACTCGCAGCACAAAAAACAAGAAAACACCGTTTTATCGGGAGAGAGATAGCATTAACATTGCTATCAGCATCAGTGGCCATTTTAGCGACACACATGAGGTTACATCAAGACTAGTCATATATATACACACACTCAAGTCAATGGCAGTTTATCAAGTCACGTCTTTGGATTGTGGGAGGAAACTGGAGTAGCTGGAGTTAACCGACGCCGAGGACATGCAGACTACACACAGAAAGGACCCAGACAGCTCCACCTAGGATTGAACCCAGGACCTTCTTGCTGTAAAGCAGCAGTGCTATCCACCGTGCCACCTGAGAAAGCAAAGAAGAATATGGTTAACAAGGATAAGTAACAAGTAAGAATAAGTAACAAGGATAAGCTAGGAAAGTGGAAAAATCAGAAGTTTATACAAGTGAC
Source organism: Ancistrus triradiatus (assembly GCA_025084515.1). Classification (NCBI taxonomy): domain Eukaryota; kingdom Metazoa; phylum Chordata; class Actinopteri; order Siluriformes; family Loricariidae; genus Ancistrus; species Ancistrus triradiatus. The sequence continues at coordinate 32,960 of JAJAGP010001580.1, read as the reverse complement.
AACTGAAGCACAGTAATGTAATCAAGAATAAGAAAATTAGGAAAATTAAGAAAGTGAGGAGAGGAGGAATGAAAGCTAGAGACAGACAGCCAAAAAAGGAATGTGACAATGGAGAAAAAATATTAAGTTGAAAGCATTTGAGATAATTAATTAAGGCTGAATGCATGGATATTTCAAAGGATAACGTTAGCTGTGTGAGTAGATAACGGGAAAGGATAGAGAAATAGAAAACTCGCAGACAGAAGTGAGAGTTAAATTTACATTTACAGGATTTGGCAGATGTTCTTATCCAGAGCAACTATCAACTGCTCCAACCTTACAATCCAAGCAATTGTGGGTTAAGGGCCTTGCTCAAGGACCCAACAGGGGCAGCTTGGCAGAAGTGGGATTGAACCCTGGAGCTTCTGATCCATAGTCCTGTACCAGGGCTAGGCAAGACAGCAGTCAGCTGATAGTTATCTGACAGATCAAGTAGCAGAGCATGCTGAACAGAACATGAAGGGCACTGAGGAACAAGGTGCTACCGGAAATGTGCATGCCAGGGTCACTGTCTCACTACTGTCCAGTCTGGACAGTACTGGACAGGGCCGAGCCTTGCATCATGCATTGGTGTTGTGTCCAACATCAGTTCTGGGTGAGAACACTCTGACATCTGTTTGACTGCCACTTCTCCCTGTGTCTGTGGTGTGCGTTCCTTGAATGTGCCTGGCTTGTTTGTGCATGTTCTGCTTGTAACTATTTCCAGCACAACTACATATTTTTTTCTCACCATTCCTCCATACAATATTCGCTGGTTTGGAGATCAGGCCTTTCTAGATCTGCTCCTCATCTCTGGAATTGCCTTCCTCCTCTGATATAACAGTCTAACATAATGTCCAAACTTAAGTCTAACCTTAAATCTTATCATTTTTCCCTTGCTTTACCTGGTTCGTCTGTATTATATGTCCACTCTGTATTCTCTGTGTTTATTGCTATATTGTAAGCATCTTTGGGTTAAAGCACTATATGAGTACCCTTTTTTATGATTAGTCTGATCCTATACAAGAGGAGGCTACGGTGAGTCGGTGCAATGACACTCTGCTGTCACCTGTGGCCAGCTGCTCAGTCTCACCAGTGGAGAGCTGACCAGGGTCAAGCAACTGCTCCCTGACCACTCCCTCAATACCAAGGACAAACATAAAGACACATTCTCTCAAGAGTTCTGAGGATGTGGCAGCAGAGCAAAGGCAGCCAAAGAATAAAAAATGTCTGAAGCTGAGGCGCCTCCAAGGAGAAGTGGAAAATAGTAAGAAAGACACAGCCGGAAGGAAGAAATGAATGAGGGCTTGGATCTCCGCAGGGGTCCTATCTCTGGGGTTGGGATAGTGGGCACCACAATTCAAGGGCCAGCTAAGGTTGTGGAGTGTGTTAACACCATGGCCGCTCAACATCTAACCTTTGTGATTTCACCCCTACCTCTGCATCTATTAAACTCCACCAACTCTTCACCAACTCTCCCACAACCCCACCTGATGGCTGACTGACTGGCATTTATGATCAGGCATCTTCAATCAGGAGCTGCTTACATGATTCTTAGATGAATCCTTGAGAACTTCAGACACCATTTCTAGATGGGAGTGTCATGTAAAGGGGCACATGGTGCCACTACAACCAATGGGGATTGGCAGGAGTGCAAGTTGCTGTGCCGGTTGTTGATTTAAAAGAAAATTACTGAGTAAGGAAATAGTTAAGTCAGGAGAGGAGGACAGATAGCTGGAAACAGAAAACTGAAAAAAGGAAATTGACAAAAGAAAATAGATATTTAAGCTGAAAGCACTGAAGTTGTAGAAGAAATAAAGATAACATAGATTAGAATTTGAGCATAGCAGATCTTGGTCTGAATTGTTCCAGACTGAATGTGTGTCTGCGTGCATGAGTATGTGTATGTGCAACACTCTCCAGTGGCCGGGACAACTCTTGTCCCCCCTAATCATCACATGACAGAAAGAAGGGAAGTATGGAATAAAAAGTAAACAGTCTATACAACATATAATCCTGTCATGTCATATGAATGCTGGAGTTCCAAAATATACGAGTAAACAGACATACTTATCAAGCATTATTTCTTTCCAAGTTTCATGAAATCTTTTCAAATGAATGATTCTGGTTTAATTTCTATTCACTTACTATAATACGATGATATTTTATACATTACTTTATTAATTAGGTCTGCAGACTGTACTGGCCTTGGGGTTTTTTCTTATAATGAAGGGAATGTTAAAAAGTAGGTGCTGTTAATTTCTGTACCACAGGTTTGTGTGGGAGAAAAGCTGGAATGCTGGAAAATATGGAATGCATGAAAAAATGCATTCTATGGTATACGGCCAATCTGATGTATAAAGAAAACATCAGACTTAAAAGAAAAGGATGACCCATATACATTTTATTTAATAATATTTACAATAATAAAGCAGGATACAGTGTGTCAATCCAAATAAGAACCTCAAACCACCTAATCACTGTAGCTAACCTAATGTCTTACTTTGACAATATCATGTGATAGATATTCCCATGGCCATAAGATAAAACCATAATGGTGTAATTAGAACCACATGTAAAATAAAGAGACACCACCTGGTTGGTCAGTCTTATTCAGTGCCAACAGATTAGATTAAGCAGGCAGGTAGAGGACTCATTAATTGTTGTGCACTTTCTGTCACACCTTCATCTCCTTAGCACTATCACTGCATACAAAGCACCTAATTACAAGACATATTCTCAAAGGTCAGCCAGAAAGGTGTGCTGAAAAGAAAAGTCTATTAAATATACAACACTCCCATTAGTGTCTGTGAATAAAATGTTAAATACTTGATCCCTGAACACCTATCTCAATATAGTGAATCAAGTCTGCATCAAAAAGCCTCATCCAACATTCTTTGTGTCCAGAAAGAAATGGTAAAAGCTGCTTTTTTGATCTGCTAACAATAATTAGATTGTACCTACATGATGGTGAGCACAGACCTTTAGAAATGTCTAACTCCTTGGAAATTAAACTTAGTCTTCAAACAACCTCTTAGGGTTAGACCAAAGAAGAAGAAAGGTGTGATAAAATTAACATTTTACACGATGGATCCCCATCCTACCCCAATAATACTGGTCAAAATTAAACCTTTGATAGTGCATCAATCCATCTACTACACAGTTTCACACAATTTCACATTAGCCAATCGACCCACTGGCATTTTTTTTTTGGAAATGTGAGAAGGCAGTTATCAGAATAAACAAGGAGTTCATGCTCAACACACAAAACAGTAATCTGAAGTGAAGATTAAAAGAAACTTTTATTGTACTCATGTCATGATTGGCAGAAATAGAGGTGAACACACATAGCTGATTCTAAGATTTTTAATCAAGCCAACACCGGTATAAAGGGCAGAGCAAAGTGGAGTAAAAATAGTTCAGAGTAAAAATAAACAGAGCAACAGTCCTACCAGGCCAGAATATCCAAAACATGAGGCAAGTGGAGTCCAGTAAACAACGGAGACCTCCAAACATGTGGCCGAGGTGTCGGACAGTCTGGGTGCTCCACGTAGAAGGCCTGTATCAATCCTGTGTCCAGGATTGAGCTAGGACCCAACGCCATTTCTCAGGGTCATATTCCTTGCAGTCGACCAAGTACAGCTTCCCTGCCAAGGGGATGATTCAGCAGTGGTTTTGTCCAGGAGGAATGGTACTTCCAGTTTAAGCAGGAACATTTGAATAGAAGGGGATATCTGGTTCCAATGTCACGGCATGTCAGCTCCATTCATAAGTCCGCTCACAGTCTGTGCCAGGACAGGGAGATGAGGACTACCTCGTTCCAGCCACATTCTGTCACCAGCATCCTAAATTCCAGTGCATAGTATTCTATGGGACAGGGTCCCTGTGTGAGATGAAGTAGTTGCTCCATGCTGCCTATACTGCCATGAGGATGACCAAAGACTGCGTGAAAACCTTTTGGTGGGAGCTCTCCTCTCTCTGGTGAGTCCAGACGAGCACAGGTGAGGGTGCAACCAGTTAGTAGGGAATTTACTAACGGAGTGTGAGCGAAGTCATGGCTGGCTGGTTGATTGGAAAAATATAATGAACGTTTTAAGAGGAATCCCTAAAAGCCATCTTGCTCACCATTATACTTGTGAGTCTGGGATAAAAAAAAAAAAAAAAAAAAAAAAAATTCTTGGGACCGAGGCTGAGTGCCAGCAATAATTTCTTGGGGCACTGGGGTCAAAATGGGTAGAGACATGGTAAGAAGGAGACCCTGGACAGCTGGGATTAAAATAGTGAAAAGGCCTGCTGCTGAGACTAGAGCTCTGTGAAGGACTGCGAGATTGCTGCTATTTGCTGCTGCTGCCAACCCAGCAGCTGATCATGTATAGTAATCGGGTCAGTGATGGACACAGCTTATCCTCTCTCCACATTGGTGAAGTTTTCTGTCATGATTGACAGAAATTGAGGCACATGCAGAGAACTAATTCAAATATGTCTAATCAAGCAAACACAGGTATAAAGGACAGAGCAAAGCTGAGTCAAAACAATCCAGAGCTCAAAAAAACCAGAGTGACAGTCCTACCAGGCAGAATATCCACAATTTGAAGCAAGTAGAATCCAGTAAACAGCAGAGTTCAAGCACAGAGTGAGTAGTCAGTACCATAGTGTGAAAACAGTGAAGAAGGGATGGAATGAACGAAGGAGTGAAGGGCAGTGCGGGAGTGAAGCATGCTGGGAATTTGGAGGCTGGAAGGGATGGATCCAGGATTTTGAGAACTGAAAATATTGATTAAAAAAGTACTGCTGCTTTTGAGTAGGATTTAGTTTGAGCACTATGCGCAAAATGCAGAAACTAAAATAATCTAAAATTTTTATCCAACTTCAGAGATGGCAGCAGATGAAATTACAATAAACAGTTAAAATCAGTTATAACAGATCCTTCAACCTGCTTTGTATTTTAATGTTCCATGAGGCACCAGTCCTTCATATGAATAAAAGTAAGCATCTAAACTGGTCAACAACATTTTAGCAATAAGTAAAGAAATAAACCAACACTTTGGTTAACGTTCTCTAAAAAATACGTTCTGTTTTACTCAATGGTACATGCCAAGCCATCAGCATATCCGTTCTGACAAAACATGCCCACTGACTTATGTTTATGTGTTCTGAGCTTGTTTTTTTTCTGGTCAACTTATATGTTAATATACATCCAGTCCTGCATTTGAAGCCTGTAACACATTCCCCAAAAAGTTAAGATGGGAGAATTTAGGTCTAGTAATGAGGTAAAACAACTAAATAATGATGTGATTTGCAAACAGGTGATGTCAGTAGGCAATTGTAATCATGATTTGGTACAAATGCAGTATCCACGAAAGGATGAGTCTTTGAGAAGCAAAGTTGGGTAGAAGATCTCTGGTTTTTGAACAAATGTGTGAGAAAATTATTTAAAAGCAGTCTTCAAAGAAAGATTGGAAGAGATTTGCATAATTCTCCCTCTACAATGCATAATAATGATTCAAGGAATTTGGAGGGATTTCAGTGAGTAAAGGGCAAGGGTACAAGGCTAAGCTGGACATCTATGATCTATACCTCAGATGGCACTGCATCAAGAGCCGTCATTCATTAATAGCTGATTGAACCACATGGGCAAGGAATTACTTTGATAAACTTTTGTCAGGCACTACAATATGGAGTTCACAAATGGCACTTAAAAATGGCCGTGCAAAAAAAGTAACTTTGTGTTAACTATGACCAGAAGTGGTGTCAACTCTCTTGAAATGGAGGAATAGATGTATTTCAATAAATGAAATATGAATTATAGCTGACCATTGGGATGGAATAAAAATAATTTAAACTGAAATATTAAGCACACCTGACAATGGGAATGATTTGAAGTGAATTTGATCCCCTTTTAGCTTTTGTTATTGTATCTTGTTTTTTTGTTTTAGGGAAGATTGCAGTATTTATAGTAGAGAATCTTGCATGGTCTTCATGGAAGTGAGCTTCAGCTCAGTTAGTGACCTGCTGTGTCCTCTGTGTTGTGTAGATCAGCTGTAACTCGAGTCTTTTATTTCTTGCCTGCCTTGATAATTTCCTCGTTTTTCTTTAACGAGAAACGTTTTTCGTTTTACATTTGCTACAATGACAAACTTGAACCACGCGCAGACACGCGCAGACACATACACACAAAATGCCTTTATCTCTCTCTTACTTTCATTTGGATCTGAGATAAAGAGCCATTAAGCACAGTTGTGCAGCCAGATATCTCTTATCAGGTGAACAACAGGTGGGAAAGGCACAACATGTCCATGAAATCTGTGAATAGATGAGGCCACTGGTGCTCTGTTTGCAAGCTGAAAGCCCACTGATTTATTTATCAGAGTACAATGGCTGGTTAATTACTAGTTTGTGATAGACAAGGAGAGACCAGAGCTTGGCAAAGCTGATAGCTTTGAACAAGCAGATGGATGTTTGGCTCCAGGAATTAGACAAGGCTACTATAATACTGACTAGTTTGAGGGTCAGGCACATCATTGATAAACGTCACTAGACAAGCTCAGATGTTCCCACATTCTTGTTTCAATTGTTCTAAGAGAGGTAAACTACATCTCCAGCAATAAGCTTTGAATTAGCCAGTGAGGACATGGCACTTGAATGGCATAAGAATTGATTGTGCAACTATACGTTGGAGAACTTTACAAACATTTGGCAAGACTTCTGGGTGGCTTCTTTTTTATGCTAAACAGCCATAACACATTTTTCTGAAGAGACGATAAAGTCATTGAAATATATGGACGTGAAAAAAACTGGATATAATGGAAATGTGATCTATATATACGTTTTATTAGGTACATCTCCTTGTTTATACACTCATTGTCCATTTAATCAGTACCACTTACCATGCAGATGCACTTTGTAGTTCTACAATTACAGGCCATCTGTTTCTCTACATACTTTGTTCCCTTTACTTAATCTCTAATGGTCAGGAGCCCATGTGAATGAATGGTGGTAAGGGTGAATTAGTGTGTGGTTTGGAAAAGGAAGGGAAGGGTTGGGATAAATGATGAATCATTTTGCATAAACAGGAGAAAGGATTATGTGGGAGAAGAGTACATGGATGAATGGGGAAATAGGGGAAAGGTGGGGTGAATTTGGAATAGGAATAAGTGAACTAGAGTAGGGATAAATCAGGGTGGGGTAATGATGAGTAAGGAAGGTGAGGTTGTTAAGATGAATGTGTGATGCTGGAGCAGAGGATGGTAAGAGTGTAGAACTGAGAAGGAAGAGGAGCTCGACAATACTCACAGGCACTCAGAACTGATTGGGATCAGGCAGAGTCAGAGAATGGTGAACAGTTCTGAGTAAAAGGTAGCAGTGTTCAGATGAGATGATGAACAAATTGAAGATACCTCAAAGTTTCAGAAATGAAATTGTAACTGGAGCAACCATTAGATACCTTAAATTATGCTTGGTGACATTGGCAAACCAATGAGAATTTGCATTGAAATGCTGACTGAACACTGTATAAGACAGAGAACCATGAATGAACTGAGTGGAAACAACTGAGCATGCTTAGTGGACTGGAGTATCAGGCCACTGGCAGCTGGAGGCTTGGCTGGGATTGGCCGGCGAGCTGTCTAAATCTGGCAGTCTGGTATGGAATACAAGTGCTAGAATGCTAGTGAAGGCAAGACCTGTGAAGCAGATGTAGAAGTCAGAGGAAACCAGCAATAACTTGCAGAGTGTACAAACTGTACATTGTGCAGGATTTGAGAAACGCTAGAAAGGGTGTCCTGGAGGTTGTAGAGAGGTTCTAGGACTGATTGGACTGAAATAAAGATGTCATATTTGAATGTAAGCAGGAAAGACTAGCAAAAGCAGATCTGAGAAAATATCATGTGACAGATTAATCACTTCATCATATAATAACTTAATCGGGGAAAGGAAAGAATGCATAATATATATAGGAAGTTAACTTGGTTATCTTGGGGGTAGAGGTCTTGTCTTATGCTGAGACTGATATGAACGCCGAGCAAAGGCATAAAACTTTACTGCTACTCATAGTTTCATTTTAGCTGTTTGATCTTATAATATTGCTCTAATAGTATTTTAATTATTCATATGAAATAACTATGGTCATGATTTTTCCCAGTTTCAGCCTGTTGGCTATGCCATCAACTTGATCAATCAAAATCAGATAATTAATTATCCTGATACATGTCTTTGAATCAGGGGTACCTGGAGTAAACCCATGCAGACACGGGGAGGATACTGCAAACTCCACACAGGCAAGGTCTGAGGTCAGGATTGAACCAGGGAAGCTGGAGCTGTAAGAGAACTACAGTTGCTGTGGTGCTACTGTGCTGTCTGAACTGGTTCACAAAATAAGTTTCACTTTTAAAGTAAAATAACAATAGTAACACTGTTTTTATTTTATAAATTATGTGGTCATTAAATGCACACAATCGATCTTTGTCTTTCTTTAACTGCACTGTTATGTTTCTATGAACATGCTTCATAACAAGTACTTTGTCTGTCATTTGTCATTCTCCCTATTAGCCATATCTTAAGTCTCCACGTGGCTGAAAATGACCTCTCGCATAAAAATACTAACAGGAAGTTTGATAAAAATCTGGAGAATACCCCACATCCTTCTCAACTGTCCTGTCAGAACATACTAATGTGAGAGGTCATTTTCAGCCTGTATCCCTGAAACATTGTCTCCATATCTGAATTTCTTGTTTAACTCTGTCTATATGTGACATTTCATCTTTGTACTATTTAATTAGTTTTTCTTCTTTTTCTTTTGTGGTATTGTGTAGTGATTTTGGCACCATGAGAGCTGCTGTTTCTTCAGCAGGCCTATTTCTTTCAGAAAATCTCAAATCAAGCTCATCAGTGATGTTGTCAATGAAAGGATTTCCATTTAAAAGAAACTCTTTGCTGGCTGCACACAAATTGCATTTGCCAGCTCTGTGACTTGTTGAAAGCACTTTAAGGAATCCTTCTCATTCTATCACCTGACTGGTACTTTGTGTCTGTGTGATTCAATTACATCCACATTGACAGACTGGAGTCCTTTGGTCGAGAACTTCAAATAACTTAGGACATAATTGGCCATCACAGCTGTAACAGTTGTCTCTAAGGATTTTGTTGCAAGCCATAAAATGTTTACTTTATCTGATACAGATGTCCCTGATGATTTCCAGTACTGAATAAGCAACAGTGAATTTTCCACAACGGCTTCTAATGTGCTGGCTCTGGAACCTCATATGGTATCAGCCATTATCAAGATCCCTGATTTTCTGAATGGTTGGTTACTCTCATTGGTCTCCTCAGATACTTTTGGTTACTCTCATTGGTCTCCTCAGATGCAGAATAAATGCGGTTATATTTTCAGCTGTTGCAATTTTGTTTCTCAATAATCAAATATCTGAGCCTGCATGGTCTAGGACACGAATAAGTACATGACTCGTACAGTGGATGGCTCGTATAGAGTCTTTAGTTGGAGATCTTAGACTAGCTTTTGCATATCGTAACCCTATCCTCTAAGGTACGATGGGTGAAAACCCCATGTTTCCATCTAATTAAGAATTGCTGTGGCCAGTGTGGAGGCGTTATGTTTTTCCAGTGGGCAGAGGAAATCATTCGTATATTTGTGTGCTTCCATCATGCTCGGAATCATGGCCATGGTTTCATTTACCAACACAGTAAAATAATTTGTTTTGTATAATATGATCTCTGATTTCAGTCAAATGGTAAGCTTTGATTTCATTTTAAACTTTGGGGAACAAAAATCATACAATTAGGATTAGTCTGAAGATGTTATCCTCATGATTTGGGACTGTGGTGGCCTAATGGTTAAGGTACTGGACTATGACCCAGAAGGTTCAGGGCTCAAACCCCACCTCTGTCAAACTGCCATTGTTGGGCCCTTGAGCAAGACCCTTAACCTACAATTGTTTGGATTGTAAGACTGTATCAACTGTAAGTTGTTCTGGATAAGGGTGCCTGCTAAATGATGGTAAAAGTGTACATCTCCTCACCAGTTCCCTCAAAACATTGATGTTGTTAGATCTGTTTTAGGGAATCTATTGCCCATGCAAAATATTCTCTCCCTAACACCCCTAAAAAACTAAATATATAAATAAATAAACATGTATTATTAGTTTAAATTGTCAATAGTTTTTCTTTTTCATTCTGTCTTTTTAAACTGTTATCTCTCTCCATATCCACAGTGTAATTAAACTTGACCTACTAGGACCTGGGGGAGGCGCTGCTGCGCCATAACGTCCTATTTAATAAAAAACATCTGAAACACAGCCAATACAAGATCTCATTATATGATTGTTAGAATATTATGATTATTTAATCAGTTTCTATTTTTAGTTCGAGATATTAAAGTTAAATAGATCCAGAAAAATGTTTTCTTATAATGAAAGTTGATATATTTACTGGATTTAAGAAAAGTTTAGTTTGCAAACCAAAATAGATTTAAAAAGCTATTTTGTTGTTAGTGCCACTTTTGGTGTATTCCTTTTTTGGGGGGATTTTAAAAATCGCCATTTTGTCATCTGGCTTTAGATGTAGTGGACTTTGATTTGTTAATATTTCCTTATGTGCAAATAAATAAAATTTTCATTTAGAATTTTTCTGCTGTGAGATGTCATGTTGGCCTAACAATTCAGGCATCCAAATAATTAAACATGAATGCAACTATAGGACAGGTGCACATTTGACTGTACCAGTCTATATTCTTAGTCTTTGAGTAGTGTATTTAGGATCTGCTACAGCAAGGAACATGGCTTGTATCTTAGCTTGATCTGTTATTGGATGGATAGTAGTTAAATCATTATATCTGTGCCTAATACAAACTTTGAATGACATTTTGTTTTAGAGAAACTTGCTGATATGAGGCAATTTCTCCAAAATAAATTAATGTTTTTAATTTTATACCCATTTCATTATGCGGATCATTTTGGGTAATTTTTATATTGTCCTAGGAGGCTTACCTCTAAAAAGAGAAATCGAGAGAAAGCTGTCTGCAAGCCTAATTGCTTTGAGGTGCCATATGCTGTGTTTGGGAGTAATTCCTGTCTCCACTCCAGTTGCATTTTCCAAAACCGAGTTAGAGCCCTGGTTATTATTCTTTGCTATGCACACTGAACAATATGCAGCATCCGCTGAAGGTCAGCCTCTGAGTTATTGATTCCTGTCTTCTCACTGGACATTATACTTTAAACATAGTTACTGGATAACTATGCCACTCATCCACTCATTTACTCTATAATTTGATACACTTTCTTCCCTCACAAGCCTTTGTGGGTTAGAATTCACAACAAAAGTTGTGAGATGGGTGGACAAACCTTCCTATAGCTGCTTCAGTCAGCATTTCTTCCTCATATAAAATGGCCATTCTATCCCATTTTCATCACATATCTGTCTCTTTTGGTTACCATCTCCTCTTTCTTTTACCATCATTTGTCCGTGACTGCTCTCTCTTTTTTCCATCATCGGTGCATGGCTGCACTGTCCTCTTTTATCTACACCGAAGGTCAATTTGAGTAGACAAAAACTTCTTGCCATCTGGAAGTTACCTCCAACAAGATAAAAACAATGTAGGTCAAACCTTAATATGTCCTTACATGTTCAGACCTAGCACATTTGGTGGCCTATAGGCAAAAGTCACTCTGCAACCTTAACCTCATCCACTCCAAGCTCAACCACAACCAGATATAGATCAGTGCAGTCCAATTAGAAGAGGTCTCATAATATTATAAACCGAAATGCAACCCCATAATCGTCAGACCTCTCTTCGCCAGAGGTGGGGATTGAACCAGAGATGTTCTTCTTGATTTGATTCCTCCCTCTGGCAAGGAGAAGTCTGTTGGTTGAGCTGAGTTTCCATGGCACTGTTGAAGTCCAGATGGTTTTTGCTGGCAACCTTTAAATTTGGGCAGTGTTCCATCTATTTTCTGCTCTGTGTGTGCATTTCACAGAATTACCTCGTTTTGCCTGGTTCAGGTTCCCCTGTCTCAGTGCTCCTTGGGGCTGGGTAGCTGGGTCTGTGTAGCTGGGTCTGTGGTTGTCACGTGAACAGACCAGGGGTTCCCCAATCTTACAACTATGGTTTGTGAAACTGGTATTTAGCCAAATAAACATGTCAATACATTTCTCCTAGAATATTCACCCTTAATAGTAGTTCCTATTATTTTGATTTGTGATTAAAGAAAGATGTCCAATATACATTAACATTTTAGAATGATGACAACAACGTGCAAATTGTATATACTCTCCCATTTCTGTAATATAGAATAATATCTATTATACTTTCTGATTTATTGCAGACATACTATTGTTTAACATCTACTCACTAGACACTTTAGTATGAACTACTCATTGTAACTGGGTTTGAAAGTACCAAGACAACAAACATCATTTACATTTACAGCATTTAGCAGATGCCCTTATCCAGAGCGACTTCCAACTGATACAAGCTTACAATCCAAGCAATTGTGGGTTAAGGGTCTTGCTCAAGGACCCAACAGTGGCAACTTGGCAGAGGTAGGATTTGAACCCTGGACCTTCTGATCCATAGTCTTTCTGAACCTTAACCACTAGGCTACCACAGTCCATCAGTGTTCTGTGGTCTAATAATGTTACCAATAAATGTACATTGTATTTGGAACCCCCACCATGTCAGTGTGACTGTCGTTGGGAATGGTCCATCACCCAATCATACAGTGATCTGTGGTGATCTTCTGTTGATGGGCAAATGTGCACAGCAACAAATGGAATACAGCCAGTAAGTACATACCTTCTGTGCCCCTATATGATTGATTTACATGGTAAATAAGAGGTATTCAAACTACCAATGTATATTTCTGGGGTTTGGGGTTTGTGTTGACTATGCAACTGTGTAAGAGGTCTAAATTTTGCTGTCTGATAAGGTTATAGTTAATATTTTTCAAGTGTTTATTGTGGGGTTTAGCTTGCTAAGGCATGTAATTGAACCAAAAGGATTTGTATTAGAGGATTTAATTCCAAAGTTTTGTAGTCAGCTGTAAATATTGACAATTTACAGCTGACTACAAAACTTTGGAATTAAATCCTCTAATACAAATCCTTTTGGTTCAATTACATGTGCACATGCTTGTAATTAAGTTATTGATTTCTTTTGGGACCGAAGTCTGCTGTGAGGCAAACTGACTCAAGGATAGCTTAATATACATACATTAGACATTTAATAGACATCAAACATATATAGTGTTTTTATTGTATGTTAAGAAAATTAAAAAAAATATTTATTGATTGAATTGTTACAGAATTTCCAGAGATGGCCTGGATTAATTAAAGATTCATTACTTAGTAGTAAACAAAATATAAGAATCAATTTGCTGACTGGCACTGGCTGACTAATTAAACTGCAATGATACCAATTAAATGAACTCTGTTTAAATCATTGAACAACTAATGGGAGAACAGCTTAGGTTTGAGACCACCATGTTCATTTGTTCTTTAATACACTTTTTGGAACTGGAATTAATTTAAATCCTACATGAGATAATGAAAGGCTGTCATTTAGTTTCTGACACATACTTACCAAGCTTAAAACCTCATTTGAGTTTTCAAATTAGAGGCACCACGAGCAATCTGTAATAGCTGCATTCTGTTTGACTCTTTTGAGGCAGATTGCTTTATGTGCACAGTTATCAGTCAGACAGTACCAGTGCCGTATGGAACAAAGATGTGCACCTGGAATGCAGTTGTGAAGTGAAAGCTTCACTCTCAGTTTTAGCCTGATATTATTTTATATGCTGTCTCAGTGGATCATGGAACAATGATGTGCACCTGGATTTCAGCGGGACCTCACTTCCAATTGCACCATTTTCACTTCAGTGAGACACAAATGGTCCCAGGTGCATAGATAGTGTGTTTGCCATAAGGTTCAAAGAACATATCAAGCAACCATTGAATTTTTCACCTCAGTCAATTCAGCAGTGGGGGCAAAGGATATGCTTTACTATGTGGGGGGTAACTCAGGGGCATTTGTTCTTTCTTCCTCATTTCCCACATGTAGATACAAGGAGGATTTTGATATGGGACTCTTACACCATATCTTGTAATTGATTTAATAATATGCAAACATGTAAAATGTACCGTAATAACTATGATTTCATGTAGATATTATTAACACATACCTAACAATATGACAGCTAGCAATCTAACTGATAAGAAGTTTCTGGATACATTTCTGGATACCTTATTATCTCTAAATATGACTACAGTTGATTAAAATGTATGGAGGTTAAGCAATAAGATGACTACCTGGTTTCCCCCATATTTACTCAGAAAGCCTTGTTTATAAATGGAAAAAGAAACTATAACAAATGTGACCCAAAACCCTATATGTAATACCCCAATCCCCGCTATTATATTTTCTTTAAATTAATTCTTTCTGACCATTAAGTCATGTCCGACCCTTGAATACTTCGTAGACCAGTCTTATACTGATCCACAGAATTTGGTGGATGGTCTTTACAGAGTAGGTCACCAGGTCTTTCTCCAACTCTTCATAGGGCACATACACTCACACACTCATATACGCATTCACACACTAAGGGCACTATAGAAACACAAATTAACCTAACCCTCATGTCTTTGGAATGTGGGAGGAAACCAGAATACCTGGAGGAAACCCACACAGAAATGGGGAGGACATGTACATTCCACAAAGATGGAACCTAGAGTCGGGATCGAACCAGGGATCTTGGAGCTGTGAGGTAACAGTGCTAACCACTGCACCACTGTGCCACCGTTTCTTTAAATATGTTCTCTCTTTTTATTTCTGTAAACCTTCTCTTTATTTAAACTGTAACTCTAAACTTATTAATTAGGTAGCTTAGTTTAATTCTTACATGTATCATCTAGGCTGCTCAAGTAGGTTTGAAGCTTTTTTGAGTCTTGGTCCTCCCAAGGTTTTATCCTTAGGGAGATTTTCCTTGCCACTGTCACCCTAGGCTTGTTCTGTTAGGGCTTTGAGCCCAGATATTTGCAAAGCTGCTCTGAGACAATGCTCTGTTGTAAATTGTGCTATATAAATTAATTTGACTTTGATATAATCATGTTTATGAGTTCAGGGGTGCTTCAGGTAAGACGTTATTCAGAATGGCATCTACACAATATAGAGTAACCATAGGATCCTTACTATCATCAAAAAGTAAATTCAAAACATGTATTAGTATGGAGTATGTCCATTATCTTCTGCTACAGCTCTCTTCTGAGAAAACCTTCCACTATATTTTGGAAATTGACTGTGAGATCAAGTTCTAACATTGCATTTATCCCTGGTTTACAATTGCCATTGTTATCTCAGAAGTAGCCGATGGAGATAAGGTCAGGGCATTTTGCAAGCCAAGTGCAAGTAAATCGAATGAAGGTTGTCTGGCAAATGCTATAAATGTAAGATATGCTTTAAATGCAAGATGTCCAAGACATCAAAACATGTCTTTATGGGTACTCTTAAAGTTGGTGAGCTGACTTTTTGAAAACCTATAAAGTGTCATATTGCGATGCACTGATATGATTAGTACAGCCCATTGTATTGCCTATGTTTGTCTGTGGACAGGTCATGCCTGTATGCCTGATACACACGCACTCAGCACAAAATGAAATTTCCTGGACACATTTTCAGATAGTCATTTAGTGCTTTGGATAGCAGGTTAGGAGACTAAAAGGACCTAATTCACAGTTTGACTGTACAGACCTGTCACATCTCACTCACACACCTGTGCACCACGCCCACCTTCGTGCACCTTCTCTCACGGCTCACTCACGCACCTGCGCGCCACTCTCACCTTCCATCACTTTCCACCACATTCTCCCACCTTCTCTCTCCTCCTCCTTTGATCACGCACACCTGCCGCTCATTTTCAGCACCTTCCACTTCACTATATATACCGTTTACCTCCACTGACTCTTCGCTCTGTCTCGTGGTCCCTACCACATCACAAGCTCTCTCTATTTCTAATCGAACTGTATCCATCTCTCGCTACCCGTTCGATCATTTCTATCCTAGTCAACCTTGTCCATCGCTCTACCTAGTCGTCCTATTTGCTCTAAGCCGTATCTTCTGTCTATACCCGACTCTATCTCGTTTCCTATCCGTAGTCATCGCTCTCCTACCTTGTCTTCCCGTTTATACTCTAGTTCCGATCCTTTATCGCGTCCATAATTCTGTCTTCCTGTTCGTTTATTCGTATTTGTAAGTGTCTGTTTCGATTTCTCTTTCGTTTCCATAAATAAACGCTTCCTTGTTCAAAGCCATTCCTGTGTGTGTATCCTAAACCTGACAGCCGGCGTGACAGTAGACAGAGCCGTGCTTGGAGGCAGCGGGAGATTTAAGTTTGAACTTGACACCGATCGCGATGAACAGCGATTGTCTCGCTGAGCTTCACACTCAGATTGCCGAAGTGACGCGCTATTTCACAGCCGACTCCCTCTGTGAACGCGTTATCACAGTGCGTGTCTCAACAAGACCGGTCCCCTGCAAACGCAACTGCCGTGCTGTTAGTTCCATCCACTACCCTCCGCCGATCATTGACATCACATTGTCGGAGAGGTTTGATGGGAGTCCAGCATGTTATAACCAATTTCGAGTGCTTACCTTATCTCGAGCATTACCTGGCTCGCAATTTGCTGGTGTTTCGATGGTGGTGTCCTGCCTTTCAGGCATGGGCATTACAGTGGGTTACAGCGAGATGGTCGAAGGTGCAAACCGGGTCCAGTGACCAACTCCTGGATATGCTTAGGGAAGTTTTTGGTCCTTCTAGTTTTAGT
This sequence comes from Ancistrus triradiatus, assembly GCA_025084515.1. Taxonomy (NCBI): domain Eukaryota; kingdom Metazoa; phylum Chordata; class Actinopteri; order Siluriformes; family Loricariidae; genus Ancistrus; species Ancistrus triradiatus. Next base: position 16,115 of record JAJAGP010001580.1, on the reverse strand, counting down.
GGGCCAGACACCCCTGAAGCTCCACTGTTCGGTCACCCCACACCAAACGCCCAGATCACCAGCATACAGTCGGTACCTCAGTTTGTTCGCCACTTGCTGGATCCTCCGTTCGCTGGCTGTCGATTAATGTGGCCAAGCGCAGTATTATGTGCGCTTCAACTGTCTCTATTCAAAGGACACCTGGTCCAGTCCAGGGTCCGCCTGTCCCAGAGTCTGTTTCAGGGTCGCCCATCCCAGAGTCTGCTCTAGGGATGCCCGTCTCAGCTCCAGGTTCGCCCGTCCCAGAGTCTGCTCTAGGGATGCCCGTCCCAGTCCAAGGGTCGCCCGTCCCAGAGTCTGCTCTTGGGACACCCATCTCAGCTCCAGGTTCGCCCATCCCAGAGTCTGCTCTAAGGATGCCCGTCCCAGTCCAAGGGTCGCCCGTCCTAGAGTCCGTTCTAGGTACGCCCGTCCCAAGGCCAGTCCAGGGCCCGATCTTGTCAGAGACCTGTCATAGGTCACTGAGGCCTGGTACTCCTGCAGTCAGGCAGCCTAACTCGGTCGTTGAGCCGTTTGCGCCCCGTAGCACGATGTTGGAACCTTCTAGGTCTGATAAACCGGCATCTGTGCACGCCGCGTCCATTATCTCCGCCGAGGAGTTGCCACTGCCTAGTAGAACTGCATCTAAGCTACCAGAGCCCGATTACCCGGCACAGAAGCCGGTCAGCCACGTACTTAAGCATCCTAGCCCGGAATGTAAGCATGTTCGCCCGGTACCGAATCCAGTTGGTTGCGTGCTTGAGCTTTCTAGCGCTGAAATGGAGCACGTTCGCCTGACACCTGTACCATCACCTTCGGTACCTGGGCCAAAGTCGACCATTAACGAGTCGGCCATTCTCGAGACCCTCCAAAGGACCTCGATCCCTGAGACCTCTTCTAGGTCATCCAAATTCGAATTAATGTCAAGTCTGCCTTTGTCAGGGACCTCCCAAAGGTCCTCTATCTTAGAGACCTCCCTAAGGTCGTCTAAATCCGTGTTCGATCTAAGTTCGCCTATGTCAGAGACCTGTCAAAGGTCCTCGATCCCCGAGAAATCTCAAAGGTCACCTAAATCCAAGTCCGTCCCCAATCATTCTGAGTCAGTATCAAGCTCTTTCATGTCTGAGTCCTTGCCGAGTCAGCCTGAGTTCACCCCGTGTCCGTTTGAGACCATACAGGGGTTGTCTACCACAGATTCCTTCTCAAGTCCTCCTAATTCAGAGACCTTCCAAAGGTCATCTCTGTCGAAGACCTTCCAAAGGTCGTCTAGCTCTGAGACCACTTCTAGTTTACCTATGTCGGAGACCTGCCAAAGGTTCTCTACCCCTGAGACCTCCCAAAGGTCGCCTGTGTTTAGAACCTTCCAAAGGTCGTCCACCTCTGAGTCCTTTCCAGATCGGTCTGAGCTATCTAACTCTAAGTTTGTCTTTAGTCTGTCTGAGTCTATTCAGGTTCCGAGTCTATCAGAGTCTGTCCAAAGTCCGTCTAACTTCGACTACGTTCTGTGTTCATACGAGTCTGTCCAGTCCCTATCTAAATCACAGTCTATTCCTAGTCTGTCTAAGTCAGTGTTTGTCTCTAACCTGTCCGAGTTGGCTCTACAGCTATCCAAGTCCGAGTCTGTCCTTATTCGGTCCGAGTCAATGTCGAGTTTGTCCGTGTTCATTCAGCGTCCGTGTAACTTTGTGTCTGTCCAAGGTTCTTCTAGGTCTGAGTCCCTTCCTAGTCTGTCTCAGTCTGTGTATGTCTCTAATCAGTCGAGTCCGCTCTACATCTGTCTAAGTCCGAGTTCTGTCAAGGTCTGTCTAAGTCTGAATCTGTCCCCTTTCTTCTTGAGTCCATTCCATGTTCATCTGAGTCTGTCAAGAGTATGTCTAGGTCTGAATCTGTTACAAATCTGTCTGAGTCTGGCCAATTTTCGTCTATGTCTGAATTCCTTCTATGTTCGCCTGAATATGTCCTGAGTGCCTCTACCCTTGACTCTGTCCCTATTATGTCCAAACCCCTCCCGAGCTTCCCTGAGTCTGAGGCCTTCCAGAGACCGTCAGCTCCAGTTCCCACACCAAGGTCGTCTGCCCCAGTGCCAACGCCGAGATCGTACGCCCCAGTGCCTACACCGAGGTCGTTCGCCCCAGTGCCTGCGCTAAGGTTGTCTGCCCCGATTCCAGCGCTGAGGTCCTCGGCCTCTGTACCTATGTCAAGGTCGTCGTTTTCAGTACCTGCACCACGGTCGCCAGGTCCAGTACCTACACCGAGGTCACCAGTCCCAGTACCTGCACCTAGGTCATCAATCCCAGTATCTGCTCCTAGATCGTCAGTCCCCGTGGCCTTCCAGTGGTCGTCAGTCCCCGTGGAGGGCTCCAAGATCATCATTCCCAGTCCCTGCGCCTAGATCTTCTGTCCCTGAGGCCTTCCAGAGGTCGTCGGTCCCTGTGCCTGCTCCCAGATCATCAGTCCCCGAGGTCTTCCAGAGGTCGTCAGCCCCCGTGCCTGCTCCGACATCATTCGTCTTCAGACCTGATCCTGGCTCTCGTCCCAGCCTCCCAATGTCCGTCCGCCTCAGGTGCGCCCATCCAGATCATCAGGGGCCCAGTGTCGCCCGGATCTCTCCCAACATACGCCCGGAAAGGAAACCACCGGACCGTCCAGAGTCCCCGTGGCGCACCACGCCCACCTTTGTGCACCTTCTCTCACGGCTCAGTCGCGCACCTGCGCGCCACGCTCACCTTCCATCACTTTCCACTGCATTCTCCCACCTTCTCTGTCCTCCTCCTTTGATCACGTGCACCTGCCGCTCATTTCCAGCACCTTCCACTTCACTATATATACCGTTCACCTCCACTGACTCGTGGTCCCTACCACGTCACAAGCTCTCTCTATTTCTAATCGATCCGTATTTATCTCATTCAATCATTTCTATCCTAGTCAACCTTGTCCATCGGTCTACCTAGTCGTCCTATTTGCTCTAAGCCGTATCTTCTGTCTATACCCGACTATCTCGTTTCCTATCCATAGTCATCGCTCTCCTACCTTGTCTTCCTGTTTATACTCTAGTTCTGATCCTTTATCACATCCATAAGTTCTGTCTTCCTGTTCGTTTATTCGTATTTGTAAGTGTTTTTTGGTTTTCCTTTTGTTTCCTTAAATAAACGCCGCCTTGTTCAAAGCCATTCCTGCGTGTGTCTCTTAAACCTGACAGCCGGCGTGACAAGGCCCATGTATGATCTCTAAATGCAATTAAATTGCATCTTTTTACATGTCCCTTTACAATACCCCAATTCAAATAACCAAAATAAAAAAATTAAACCTAAGAAGAACATCACGTGCCATACCCAGGAACACATGCAGCCAGCTTTCAGGGAGTTATTTGATGGCGACATTTTCAGTTCATCTCTGTTGGAACCCGTCACTAAGTCTATATCCTTTGCTCTGCACCTGTTCTCAGGATGGCGTCATGGATAGCCTCTTTGGTTCAGTGCTCTCTCGTGTTGTTTGGTTTTTATTTGTTTGTACTGGCAATAGTGAGCCATCTTAGATAACTTGCATATCTGAGGGCTTATTAGACATCATAAAATTGAGGCCACCAAGCATTTTTCCTGATTTCTCATATTTTTGAAATGTTTTGAACAATCAAGTTACCAGTGCAGCTGCAATCTATATGAGACACAGATGCAGACACTGGAGCTTTGGTTAAACTCCGACAGCACAGCTTGCAAACCCCATTGGCCAGCATCCACATGGCGAACATTCGCTCTATTGGAAATAAAATGAACAAGCTGCTACTCCTAAGTTCTTATTTGTCCTATTTTTCTCACTCTGCTGCACTATGGTTCAAAGAAATCTTACTCAGTGAATCCAACCCAGACGGCACACTCCATGTACCCAGCTTTCAGCTTTACAGAGCTTATTGCATAGTGGAGGAATTTGTTTCTATACCAGTGAAGGTTGGTGTACTGAAGTAACAGTGTTAACAAGATCCTGCTGGCTGATTCTGGAAAGAAACTTCAGACCATTTTATTCTCCATGGGGATTCTCTTGAATTATCCCAGTTGGTGTTTACATCCCACTAGCATTTGTACAACACGCAGCCAGCCCTGACACATTAAGCAATGAGCTGAAATGCAGATTATATTTTTAATGTTTTAGAAAATTTCAGTAGAGCAAATCTCAGTTACTAACTGCCCTGATGCAAAATTATTTGCCCTAGATGGGACAGTAACCTATTGGACCACTACTACAACTGCGCTTAAAAATGCATATCGCTCAGTTGTCTGCTGCCTTGGGTCTCTCTGATCACTGCCTAGTTCAACCTCTTCTGAATTCCACCAACTCAGAACTTGTCAAATTCGGTTCTTTACGCATTTTGACCAGAAAAATGTGCCCTTGTCATCTGCTCGGTACTATGTACACTTTCTTAAACTTGTATGAGCCAAGCCGCGTGACTCGTTGAAACTCGATTCACAATTCATGATTCACGATTCAGTACACAGTGATTCAGGTTCACAACAGCCCTTGCTCGGTGAAGATCTGCACTGTGTTTAACGTGTTTTTCTTTATTTTTACATCTACAGTACTGTAATCTTAGTGCAAATAAGTCTCAATGGATGCTAAAAAGGTTAGTTATAAAAGCTAACTGACAGGAAACACAAGCTGCAGTTAACTTAGCTTCTATGCTAGTGCCCCGAGTTCACCAATAGAGTAAAGGTTTTTACTTTTCACTTTCAATCCATTACTCACTAAATTACATATTTCAGCACTTAATTATAAAAATATTTGTGTTAAAGATTTTGGTCAACTGTAGGTTAATGTAAGTGTTTTAAATATTAACTTACTTATAATTACTTATCATAGGCTCCACTATGATAAAGTATAGACTGCTTTACCAGACACACGTTAAACTTCCCAGTTCATGTTACATTTAACTTATCATGGATTTGTTTGGTCATATCCACTTCATAAATCAGGGAGCACCTGTACAATACCCTTAATTCTAGGGTTGCCAACTTCTTCAACGCCCAATCAGGGACACTTTCCTCCTGGTGTGTTCGCATGTGCATGCTTATATACCCCAGCTTCTGGGGGTAAGCACGCACATATATATATATATATATATATATATAAAATATTTATTCATTTTACAAATATTTATTTATTTTATGCATTTTCAGAAAATGAATTGTGAAAGCTTTCACAAATCTGAAAATGCCTAAAAGTCATAAATATTATGTAAATAAACATGTATTATTCAAAATTACAGCTGTGAAAGCTTTCACAAATCTGAAAATGCCTAAAAGTAATAAATATTATATACATAAATGCTTTTTATACTAAATTTTGTCTGTGAACGCTTTCATAAATTAGATTATGCCTAAAAATAATAAATAACATCATAATAAATATTTATTAGACAAATTTATATATGTGAAAGTTTTAACAAATCAGATTATGCCTAAAAGTAATAAATAACATCATTACAACAATTTATGAGACAAAGTTATATCTGTGAAAGCTTTCACAAATCAGAACATGCCTACACATAATACACAGTATGTAAATAACTGCTTATTAGACAGAATTATATCTGTGATAGTTTTCAGAACTGATGGAGGGTAACTTTAACCTGTGTTAATTCTCTATATTATCAGTTTTTGAAGTTATATGGCCTGCTTGGATGGTTTTATGGCGAGTTTAAATTAAAAGGCTTAATTATTTCGCCTGTTATTTATCATTTTCCGTCCTCACTGGTTTATACGAGCCACGTACAGACAGAATTAAAGACTGTGAAAAGTTTCACAAATCAGCCTGGTCACCTTACTGCAGCTGTCAGTAATCTAATGGTCACCTTCAGAAGTTAGATGGCATTTGAAAATAAAGCTCTAAAATGTTATGCCGAATGATTTCGGTTTTTAGATGATGACGTCATCTGAATTCACAAATCAGACGAGCCAAATGTAGAATTAATCACAGTTTTAAAGTGACTTCGTCACGGAATGCAAGGCGAAAACAAAGCTCCGAATCGCAAAGCGCAACCCAAGTTTTACTGCGGTTTCCCACTCTTTTTTATAGTTGCAAGCAAGTCTTTTTTTTCTTTAACAGGTTTCACTGCTCATTTTGACAGCATAAGGCTCCGCTCACAACACACACACACTGGTCTGTCCACTAAACGTAGCTATGCACCCTGGAGTTTGTATCAGTTTTGGTGCCTTATTAGCCAATGAGGCTGTGACTGGAATCCGGGACTGGCTCTGTCCCTGCCAGCACAATCAAAAGTGCCCATAAATCGTGATGTCCCGGACAATACGGGATGGTTGCAACCCTTACTTAATTCATATAATGCCTTATACAGTGTCGATTGTCTGGAACGGATTAATTCAAATTACATTATTCCTAATGTTAAAATGGGACTGTGTTAGCCTAGTGGGTAAGTTACTGGACTATGGACCAAAAGGACCAGGGTTCAAATCCCACCTCTGCCAAGCTGCCACTGTTGGGTCCTTGAGCAAGACCCTTAACACACAATTGCTTGGATTGTAAGACTGTATAAATTGTAAGTCGCTCTGGATAAGGGTGTCTGCTAAATGCTGTAAATGTAAATGTTAAAAAGTTTTCAGTTCTCATAAGCCTTTTGAAAACCCGTATGAAGATGGTTCGAAGTCCACATCTGACACAAACTCGGGAATCGAAGAGTTTAGTATCAGACGGGCTCTCAATCAGGAATGATGTGGAGTCACCAGAGAAAGGTAGGACGTGGGAATCGAGTGTAAAATTAATCACAGCTAAAACAGACACCGTGCTTGGGTCACAAGCATAACTACTCATAAGCTTACCGAGACCAAACTGAGCTGACAATCCTGCACCTTCTCCTTCCCACACCGTTCATCAAGCAGATCAAGTTTGGCTGATGAACGGCAATCCGTAGCAGGTGTAATCAATCAGGAGCGGCTGATGAGAAACCAGTGCTAGAATAAGCCGACGTGGCACACATTCGCCGATGGCACAAAAGCACACACATCCTCAGAAATGACAGTGAGCAGAGACAAACAGGAACAGAATGTACTTGGTTCAGACCCTGGTTCAATTCCAAACTTAATAAAGCTACAAAGATTTAATGAAGAGTCATATAAAAGTGGTGACTGGTCATTGTACAATGATGTCAGAAACGCCCTAGGAAAGGAAAGAAGCAGCTTAATGGAGTTTCTCCAACAAGCAGAGAAGAATGATGTCAGACTGTGACCCAAAATCTGTGTGGAAAAGCCTGAGAGACATTACAAACTACTAAAAACTCCATCAACAGGAGCTCAAACGATAGTGGACAGTACAAAATCCACAGCAGGTTCGAAAAACTCAGAACATCATTCATTGCTCATCCTTATCACAAACACTATACAACCATTAACACAGACATCAGCTCCAGTCAGCCCCATCACTGTCTGCGCTAATATCAGCACCTCATCTGTATCTGTATACAATGAGTGCACTCAATCTTTCAGAAGCTCAAGAACGCACCAGCTGTACAGAAGAACACAGAAGATCAAGAAGACAGAAGTTCTCACCATCATGTCAAAGTTTGCAGGGATCAAGTTGGACCTATTTTCACACAGATCTTCAACATATCATTGGAGCTATGCAAAGTACCTGCCTTTTATGAGAACTCCACGATTGGCTGTCACAGGGTCAGCAGCATCCAGAGGCACCACCAGACGGAGGCAGAGCAACTCTACAAAATCATTCAGTCTTAGCAGGCTGTGCGCTATTTAAACTGGACATGAGCCAGCATCAGCATGGCTTTTCTACATGAGATGCTGCCGGTAAAATGTTTGACTGTTTTAATGTCTGTGGAAAAGAAAACAAGAAAAGGAAAAAAGCTGGAAAAGAAAGCAATCTAATAAAGAAATAGTTACTGTAAGTTAAAGTAAGAAAGCTTTCATTTGAGTTTGGGAGATTGGTGGAACTAAGACTTTGAGTTCCATTTTGTTTGTGGACACAGTTTTTATGTTCACCACTTTGTGCTGAGCTCTGTTTGATTTCGCGCTTTTTACACAGACTCTTCTTCTAGGTGCACACATAACTAGCATTTACTTGCCTTGTAACCCTGTGATCCCAGACTAGAATACCCACTTTCAGTTAAACAAACACTTCCCTCATGTGAACCATTTTCTTCTGTTTACCTTAGAAATATATTTAATAATAAAAAAGGAGGGCCATAAGGTCTGGTTTCACCCCTAGCCTTCCCAGAGGGCGAAGCCTGTGTCACTCTACGGTTGGGCCGAAACCAGCCACCCTGTGACAATGGAACCCAAAAAATCACGTCTCAGGACTGAATGATTATTGACTGATTTCCCAAAGCTCAGTGGTCATGACTGAAAACTTTCACTAACCCCCTTGTGGATCCAATGCAGTTTGTATTTTGTACGAACAGGTCAATAAAGGACGCAGTTACTACAGGTTTACGCTGTATAATCCAACACCCCAGGACCTATATAAGAATCCTTTTTCTGAATGTCGGCCACCTGGGAGTGGACTTACGATTTCCTCGACACCTGGGAATCTCACGGATGTGTGCTCTTCCTACTACTCTTTTCACTCTATACAAATGGCGCACCTCAATGGACCCAATTATTAAAGTGCAGCAGTTTGCAGAAGACAACTCTGTCACTGGTACATACATTTATATAATGCAGTTGTTTTTTTCTCTTTTAAATAAAAAAGTTCTATTTTGGTCTCGTCCGTCTACAAAACATTCTTCCAATAGCCTTCTGGCTTTTCCACGTGATCTTTAGCAAACTGCAGATGAGCAGCAATGTTCTTTTTGGAGAGCAGTGGCTTTCTCCTTGCAACCCCATGCACACCATTGTTGTTCAGTGTTCTTCTGATGGTGGACTCATGAACATTAACATTAGCCAATGTGAGAGAGACCTTCAGTTGTATAGAAGTTACCCTGGGGTCCTTTGTGACCTCACCAACTATTACACGCCTTGTTCTTTGAGTGATCTTTGTTGGTCGATCACTCCTGGGGAGAGTAACAATGGTCTTGAATTTCCTCCATTTGTACACAATCTGTCTAACTGTGGATTGGTGGAGTCCAAACTCTCTAGAGATGGTTTTGTAAGTTTTTCCAGCCTGATGAGCATCAACAACTCTTTTTCTGAGGTCCTCAGAAATCTCATTTGTTCGTGCCATGATACATTTCCACAAACATGTGTTGTGAAGAGCAGACTTTGATAGATCCCTGTTCCTTAAATAAAACAGGATGCTGACTCACTCCTGATTGTTATCTCATTGGTTTAAATACCTGACTCTAATTTTACCTTCAAATTAACTGCTAGTCCTAGAGGTTGACATACTTTTGCCACTCACTAATATGTAATATTATATAGTTTTCCTTAATAAATAAACCACCAAGTATAATATTTTTGTCTCATTTGTTTAACTGGGTTCTGTGTATCTATTTTTAGGACTTGTGTTAAAATCTGATGGTGTTTTAGGTGATATTTATGCAGAAATATAGACATTTATAAAGGGCTCACAAACTTTCAAGCACCACTGTAGTACCAGAAGCAGGAACTGAGCAGGACCACAGTTCAATTACTTCATTCAGCCAAAGGCAGGTTAAAACATTCAGACTAGAGGAACGTTCCACAGGCTATCACAATCATAAATAATGTACTGCACCTTGATTAAAGTTGTATTCGTATGTAGCTAATTCTGTTGTGAGCTTCTGTAAAACCTCCCAAAATATTCTTTATAAGAGCAACATAAGCTTACCTAGCCTATGTTGTCAGGTTTAGATTATGATTGTCACTCTCTCTCTGTCTCTCTCATTATTGCTGGCTTGCTAAGCACACAGAACTGCACAGACAATGGAATAGGTCTGCCGGCGAGACTCCTCACCCTGAAATTTTGGTACAAAAGCAGCATCCAGGTAAGGCTGAGTCTTTGAAGAGCAAAGATGACCAGAGGATCTCCAGTTTGTCAACAAATGCGTCAGAAAATTATTTAAATATTTAATGCACCTCAAAGAAAGACTGGAAGGGATTTGCATATTTCTCCCTCTACAGTGCATAATATCATTTATCAGACTGCACTAGACTGGCCTACAGTCCTGACCTGTTCCCAATAGAGAATGTGTGGATAATTTCGAAACAAAAAATGCAGCAAAGACGACCCCATACTGTTGCACACCTTAAGACATGGTTGCAGGTAGAATGGGACAAAATAACAACTGAAACATTAAACTGCATGGTATCCTCTGTGCCAGAACATCTTTTAAGTGGTGAAAAGAATGCCAACATGCTCATTACTCGGAACCAGTGTTCTAGTATAATAGAAACCTCTGCCTGTATGCCAAGTGGTGAGGTGGAGTTTGTCAGTTGGATTATGCATCTGGATGGTTTCCACGTGTGGGAGAAAAGTCTTCACCACCAGGTTTCCGACTCTCAGGGCGTGTGAACCTGGCTAACTGTCTCAGTGCATATTCGGTTGTTATCCAGATTGGCAATCACAAAGGGGACAATTTTTTAGTGTTCTAGACCATTTGAAATGGGGGGGCCAGGCTGGTGCTAGTGGCAGTGTTAGAGGGCGAAACTGCTTTCTATGTTGGCAATGCGGCCATTAATGCATTGTGGATTAACTCACTTAAATTAATTAACTCACTCCTCATTTGGGGGGTTTGTAGGGGGGACAATTAACTTGTGGTCACTGCTGCAACCCCTCCTCCCCCAGCTTATCAAAACACTTTCATCGACCTGATCACTCAAGCCGTTTCAGATGTAAAACTAACTTGGATGCTTAAGGTGCGAAACTATTATTATTATTATTATTATTATTACTACTAACTACTACTACTGGACTAGATTCTTTTCGTAGGAAATGCAGTTGTGGTTTCATCACACTCTCAGGCCTTCACGTGTTTCATCGCATCACCAGTTTTAGGCCCTGTAGTGCACTGCCCCCTACTGGCCATCAGCTGTAGTAACTTGCTTGCACAAACGATCATAAGGCATAGGGTAAAGAGATTTCAGGAAGGATGGTTGTTGCTTCAGCCAGCATGAGCTTACACTGAATCAGCAAAATGACTCACACAGCGTTTTCCACCCTCTCCATTACAGTGTTTATTCTCTTCATCCTTTTCTCTGCTTTTTTAATCCCCCTCTCACTCTCCCTCTTTTGCTCTCCTTCTGTTTCAGAACACACGCACCGTTGTTGGTACAGTTTTCGTTTTTGATAACATGTAATGTAATTCTCCTTTGACACTTTGTCTGCAGGACAAAGGCTGTCATTGTGTGACTCTGATTTACTGCTTGCTGCTTTGCTTCCGTGGATTCACGGCATAGCCGATAAAGGAACAATGACCTGACATGACTCATACACACATTGATCAGATCATTCCTGCTCTGGAAAAAAAGCTGGAGCTGGAGTTTGTTTTATATAAGAAACAGTTAGCAGCCCTGCTTTAATTTCTGGCATGGAGATTTCAACATATAAGGTTTTGGTGTTATCAAAATGTCTTATTTTCCTGAAGTCAAAATGAAAGTAGGGCCAGTGGCTGTTCCAGTGTCTTGTTTGAAAAAGAGGAACAAAGCAAATGTGTGGATAAAGGTGTGTAGCTCCAGAGGTGTGTAATGTTGCAGTAAGGATTACGCTGGCTCGCTTGCCAGTGGGACAGAATTTAGGACAAGCCGGCTATTGTTTCAGGTACCATCTGAACTGTGCAGGTGTGCAATACGTTCAGAGCTGGATGTCAGACAGAGTTTCATGTCATTTGTCATTTGCATTCAGTGAAAAAGTCTGCTTGTATAAATATGTATATATGAACCACACTGAGATAAACCTGTCTGTTTTTACACTTCTTTTCTAAACTCCCTGCAATTGGGATGGATTGATATACACAAGGGATTTGAAGAATCTTCAAAGAATGCAGTCATTTTTAGAAAAGCAAGGACCATAAAGTTGTCACCAACTGACCCAAAGCTCTGTGTTCACAGATGTGCAGAAACCATGAAGCCTGTATATTTTTCTGGCAAAAGAGCCTTGTAAAAACTTCAAACAGCTCTTCTGGCAGACCAGAGCCTTGCACCCGAGTCCTCAGGCTGAACAAGAATATGCCTTATACTTCGTTTACCAGACCAGATGGGACACATTAAGAATAGTGTAAGTTTGAATTACGGCTTCCTTCACTTGGCAGCAAAAACCCCAATGCTAACACTACCAGCTGGTGGTTAAAGTTGTTCTTATAAACGAGGAAAAAAAAAAATCAGGAATTGGCTTTTGCGGAGGGATCCCCCTCCCTATTCTCGCACATTTGTAAGGTGCATGTCACGCGAGGCACTAACACTAGATCTTTGGGGGTTCGTGCAAATGAATAGGCCAATTGAGGCAGCCGGAAACTTGCTGGATGTGTCGGAAACCACCCTCCAGATGTGGCCTTGCTGCTTGTGAAGGGTGAGTAGGAGGTAAGCAGCTGGAGTGATGAGGTTGTTTATTTTTTTTCTCTTTTTCCTCCACTGTGTTAGAAGCTTTCAGATAATCAGTTGTTCTGCTTTTTCTTTACACCCTAAAGCTATCCTGCTTTCCATTTTTTTTACTCAACAGACATACATTTTTCATAAATTTCTCCACCTTTTTTCCTGTATACTTCCTTGATGTAATAACTGAAGCGCATTGACAAATAGAAGAGGGCATTGAAGATTACCTCCGTTGCATGTTCAGCAGGTGTAGACCTCTTACAGGTTATAAGCACAAATGGACTTGATGTGAGAAGCTTGAGAGAGAAGGAGATGCATCTGTTGCCCACAGCCTTCCTTTGCTATTTGCTTCTTTGGTCCCCCATATGAGAGAGCTCCAGGACATGAGTCAAACTGCCAGCATGGGTTTAATAAAAATGAGGTTACGTGTTGCTTTCAATTCAGTGCATGGAGAGTGGAGTAGAGCAGAAAATGAACTCAATAAACTGGAAGAACCAGCTGAGAACTACAGTTTTGCTCTGACACAAATCAATATGGTTGCACAATAAAAATTAATTATTACAAATAGTGGTCAAATATTTTGCATAGTTACATAAATGACAGGCATTGTTTGAAAATCTGGAAGAAATAAACATGCTCCATACCAATCCGTACTTGCAACTAAACATTTCACAACTTTAATAACATGGTATCTCAAGGGAAAGGAGAGACTGAACTGAATTGTTAAAACATGTCAAACGCTGATGTTTACTCTTCAAGATGTGTTTTGTATGAGTGTTAAATTGGTATAAAGACAAACTAACTTTGGTGCCACTGTAAAAAAGTTGGCTAAACCATCACTCAGATATTGCATGCAGTAGAAAGGTTGCAAAAGGAGAGAGAAAAAAGCTGAATATTCCCTATCAGGAAGTGAGGACCAACCACTGCACATGAGGGAGCTTGTGTTTGTATAACAAGTGGGCTCTTGTGTGTGGCTCAGTAGTGTATTGTAATTATTAAAGTCAACAAGAAAGGATTCTTTGTCACTGGGATCATCGGTGCCTGGTCACATGGTGCATAGAGTGGCCTGAAAACCCACCTCATTTTTTTGCTCAGCATTCTTGGGCTGTTTCGTAAGCCAAGAGGGGCTCAGGTGGACCCTGGTGGGAACAGCTGTTTCCTTTAACCTATCAACCCATATTACCTCAACCAGTCATAGGCCGTGTAACACCAGCACACACTAGTGTTTTTGCTGAACTTTACAGAAGTTAGAGATGAAGACTCTGGGATGTTAACCATATGACCAAATGTAATCTTTTTATGTGCAACACAGCATTTCCTTAGCAAATTTGTATTCTCAAAGTAAATAAAATATAATAAAATAAAACAAGGCTTTTATTTAATAGCATTATTATAAAAGATCCTTTATTGTCACTGAATGTTTCCCTTAAACTAATGCATGCATTTCGATTGTGGGATGAAACTGTAGCACCCGAATAAACCTCCACACAGGTGGAGTCGAGGTGTTACATCTACTTTGACTTTTATTTCATTATAGACAGTATGAAACCAATATAATTGAATGTTTTGTTTGGTCAACATTTTGGATGTTAATATACATCCATTCATACATTTCAGGCATGCAACACATTCCAAAAAATGGGATGGGTCCTTAAGGGTCCTTACAATATAAGGCTAGTAATGAAACAAAACAAAAAATTCAAGCAAACAAAAAAATCTGAAACTAAATAATGATTCAATGGTGATTTCAAACAGGTCATGTCAACAGGTGATTGTAATCATGATTTTGCACAAAAGCAGTAGCCATAAAAGGTCTTTGAGGAGCAATGGTGGGCAGAGGATCTTCAGTTTGTCAACAAATGTGTGAGGAAATTATTGAAATGTTTAAAAAGCAATATTTCTCAAAAAATGAGTGAATGGATTTCCATATTGTTCCTCTACAGCACATAATATCATTAAATGATTCAAGGAATCTGGAGGAATTTCAGTGTGTAAAGGGCAAGGGCACAAGCCTAAACTGAACACCTGTGATCTCCAATCCCTCAGATGGCACTGCATCAAAAACCATCATTCATCAGTGTGACTTGATTACTTTTGGCAAATCTTTATCCATTACTAGAATACAGAGTTACATTCACAAATGCCACTTAAAAGTTTATTGTGCAGAAAGGAAACCTTATGTTAACCATGTCTAGAAGCAACATCAACTTTTCTCTGAGGCATCTGGCATGGAACATCACATGGTGGAAACATGTATTGTGGTCAGATGAATCAGTATTCTATATCTTTATGAGAAGAAATGGATGCCGTGTGCTTCGGATCAAAGATGAAAAGGACTGTTATTAGCACCAAGTTCAAAAGCCAGGGTCTGTCATGGTATGGGGTTGGGTCATGGCATTTGGCAAATATTATATACACTTCTGTGATGAAAACGTTAATGCAGAAAAGAACATTGAGTTTTTAGATCATCATGTCCTGCCTTCAAGACGACATCCTTTCCAGGGACGTCCATGCATTTTTCAACAAGACAATGCAAAACCACATACTGCACACATTACAAAGGCATGGCTGAGGAAGAAGAGGGTACAAGTACTGGACTGGCCTGCCTGCAGTCAGGACCTGTCCCCAGTAGAGAATGTGTGAAGTTTAAATAGAAAATGCGACAATGATGATCTCAAAATGTTGCACTCATTAAGACGTGTCTGCAGGAAGAATGAGACAAAATAACACCCGAAACACTTCATAGCTTGGTATCCTTTATGCCAAAACGTTTTGCAGGTGTTATGAGAATGAATGTTAACATAAGTGGTAAATTTTTTACCGTCCCAACTTTTTGAAATGCAGGAACGGATGAATATTAACAAATGAAATATCTTGGGTACAATGAAATACTAGTCAAAGTGAACATAAGACATTGCATTTTTTTTATTTGCTTTTTCCATAGTGTCCCAAGGTTGTCTGATTTGGGGATGTGATAAAGAAGAGAAATACAATCTTAGAGATATAAGAACACAATAGGCATCACAAAATACTTGTTACAATTATGAGGGGTAGTAAATGTTTATGGTACTACCTGAGTCTGAATCGGTGATCGTAGCTGTAGCAGCAATAATGTGTAAAATATAACTATATACACACACAGTGTGAATGAATCAATGCATAAGTGCCTATACACAAACAGTGTAGGTGAATAATGAATATATGTAAAAAGTATGGATATGAGTAGTGTGTAGATGGCTATATGTATACTGTTTTCATGTATAAGAAATACATTGCTATACAAATATGAAGTGAATGTGTTAAAGAATGCTGTACAGTGTGAGTTTGTAAATTAAAACATAGCTACAGTGGTGCTTGAAAGTTTGTGAACCCTTTAGAATTTTCTATATTTCTCCATAAATATGCCATAAATATACCTAAAACATCATCAGATTTTCACACAAGTCCTAAAAGAAGATACAGAGAAGCCAGTTAAACAAATGAGAGAAAAACATTATACTTGGTCATTTA
Source organism: Ancistrus triradiatus (assembly GCA_025084515.1). NCBI lineage: Eukaryota > Metazoa > Chordata > Actinopteri > Siluriformes > Loricariidae > Ancistrus > Ancistrus triradiatus. Next base: position 123 of record JAJAGP010001580.1, on the reverse strand, counting down.
TTTATTGAGAAAAATTAACCAATATTACATATTAGGGAGTGGCAAAAGTATGTGAGCCTTTGCTTTCAGTATCTGGTGTGACTCCCCTTGTGCAGCAATAACTGCAACTAAACGTTTCCTGTA
>JAJAGP010001579.1:131149-178239 GCA_025084515.1 Ancistrus triradiatus | reverse complement strand
TCAACGCTCTTTCTTTCACTGTTTTCGCGGAACAAACGTGTGTAAAATCATTATACTTTCACTTAGAAACTCTAATTAAATTTCAAATGGTAGACATACTTCCCCTTCATGACACCTCCAAATATCTCGTCGTTCAACAAATTACTTCTCCAGTTATGAGCGTTTGTTTGACACCTCTGAAATGAAAGAGGCAGACCAGAGACGAGGCTCTGTTCCATTCGATTCAAACACACACGCAGGCCACGCCCACACACGGAGAGCACATCGCGATGAAAAACGGATTCTTTGAAGTTAGATTTGCATGAATATGTTTAATATGAAGGCTTCATCATTACTGTAACATATTGTAATTAATTAAACAGTCCAAACCTTTAAGTCGCGATAAACATCACTTGTAATCCACACGAGCACAGAGAAAAATATGGCCGTCAAAACCGGAAATTCACTATTGTTCACTACACACTAGCTCCCTTCTACACTCTTAAGGCCAGACAGCTCTTATGTAAATCGCATTACAAGACAATTACTTTCATCTAGAAACTCCATTTCAACTTCAAATTTGGGGCACTGAGGCCCCTGGTGGGGCCAATGACGGTAACTCAGTCAGTTATTGATTTATGGCCACGAAATTTGGCAGGCTTGATACTGGATGCAACCTAAGGTGACATGTCATGCTTTTGCTGTCCTTGAAGTCCCTCATGGGTCACTGGTGCCTCTGGAAGGTCATTGAATGCAACTCAGTCAGTTTTAGACCTAACGTTTTGTAGTTCAGCAGGCTTGGTCCCGTGTGCACCCCAAGGTGACTACAATGACTACAGTCGGTTTTTGACCTACATATTCGGTCCCTGATGCACGTCGCAGGGTGACGCACCGCCGCAACACATCATACGAACAAATCATTAAACAAATCATATGCATCACAAAAGGGGACTGATACCCATCTAATGGTTTTGCAGAAGGAGGGGGTATGTCCTCAGAATCTAAAAAAGTCAGCCATTCCAGTGGTAAGGCCATTGGAGCCACTGTGAGACTCACGTCCTGGTTCCATCTTCAATCCAATGGGCAGGCCGAGCAGGCCAATCAGGGTATAGAGGCCACTCTGCACTGCCAGTCTGCTCAAGACTCCATGAAGTGGAGCCACTACTTAGCCTGGGTCAAGTATTCTCATAACTCCTTGACCAACTCCGAGGCATCTCTGAGCTATCAGCTACCCTTGTTTTACAAATTGGAAGCGAATGTGGCTGTCTCCTCGGTCCACCACCATTTGCCCAGGTGCCTGAAAGCATGGAAGACCACCAGGAGCGCCCTCGTCAAGGCCCGTGGCATGGCCCAGCACTCTGCAGACCTCTGCTGGATACCTGCTCCCACCTACTCTCCAGGGCAACTGGTCTGGCTCTGAGCTCGAAACATCCAGGAAGAAGTCCAGGAAACTGGCACCTCGTTTTATTGGTTTGTTTCCAGTTGATAAAGTTTTAATGCCACGTCTGTTCGTCTTAAGCTCCCCATCACAAGCATATTCACCCCACTTTCCATGTTTCTCAAGTCAAGCCAGTAGCCTCTTCAGGCGTGATCCCTTGCAGTTTGATTGGCTGCCACGCTTCATTGTTACTCCACCCCTCCCGCTGTCTTCACCTGTTCCTGATCTCTACTCATCATCTCTCCACTATAAGGCTCCGGTCGTTGCAGCCACAAATTGCCAGATCGTCAGCGTACATTGACTGAATCCCATTTCAGGGGCTGCATCTTTTGAAGCACGAGGTCTACGTGGTCTATGAAGGTGTGTCCTTGGAAGGCAGGGTAGACCACGACGAAGGCCAAACCGAAATGAGACAGTCTACTCTGCATTGGATTTCCTGATTGCGTCACAGAACGACCGGCCTCCACCGTATCACAAAACAGCAATAAGCGTTATAACAATGGAGCCAGAAATTGAGTTTAGTGTATATGCTGTTTTTGGTTTTTCAATTATTGGAGGAGGAGACGCTTCATCACAGGCGTTGGCATTCATTTTCCCCCAAGCAGTTTAATAAAGGTCTCCGTTTGCTCCTTGCTCCCTAAAACAAAACAAAAAATGTTGCACTTTTGCTTTTTAACATTTACCTATTCGAGTTTTTAAATCCTTACATTTAAATAACGTATATTCCTCAGCCAGTTCCCCTCATGCGCACTGCACCTCGGGTCAGATCATAGGATGTATCCTGATGTATCAGATGTATCCTTCATTTTCAAGGAAAGGAAGGCCACATTTGTCGGCCGCATACGTAGAAGCCTTCAGAATGGGACAGCCTAGGCACGGCACTATGACGCAATCGGCCTTCAAATGCAGCCTTCGAAGGATGCAGCCCCTGAAATGGGATTCAGCTATTCACTGGTATTTTGTCTTGCTGCTAGCTTAGCTTAGCTTAGCTTAGCTCTGTCTTATGCTCAAGTCCTAGCCTTGTTCTTGTTTAGCTTAGCCTTAGCCGTTAGCCTTGCTATCTCCTAGCCTTGCTGTTTACGACTCTCATGCTGGTTTATTTTGCCCTCGCTCACGCTAAGCTCTGTTCACTTCCAGCCTTCACATTTTCCTTGTACCTGGTCACATCCCTCTGGATCTCTGAAACTGCCTGGATGTTCCAAGCCCTGGGAAGCCAACCTTTGCACTGCAGACTCACTCTGGGTTTGCTGTTACGTTTCTGAGCTGCACCTCGTGCCAGTTTCCTGGACCTTGTTGTCTGCATCTGTGTTGTTGGTTTGGCTTAGTTTCGTCACATTATTTTCATTTCCAGCTGGTTGTTTAATAAATATAGTTTATATTTGTACTCCCGCTTATGGTGTGTCTTTGGGTCCGCATTTTGGGTTCCAGCCAAAATTTTCCGGTGGAAAATTTTTCTTAGATTCCACCTTAACAGAGAAACATATTTGTAAAAAAGGTTTATATTTCTTAAAAGTTTATATGTTTTTCCCCACCTCTTTTTGGGCTGTATTGTGTTTTGTTTTTATGATTCAGAATGACAGAAATAACGTATTTCCACTTGATGGTTATAGCACATGGTGATGTGTTATAAAGATTATTTTTTTCTATTTTGTCTGCAATTAAAACCCCTTACTCTAGTCAGGTAAAATTACATAGTGACTAGCGAAAGTCTACTCCCAAAAGAGATCGATTTCATAAAAAAACACCATGATCAAATATAGCATTTCTATTTCATGTCTATATAGTAGTATAATAGTAAGGTAACCAGACTCAGCCAACAGTGTTTGCAGACAACTGAAACACATTGGTAGATCCAGTAGAAGGAGCTCGATTATGTGGTGTAGTGTGTTCAGTCCAAGATACCAAAAAAGGACAGTATTTTAGTTTTGTTTTGTGTCACTATCTGTTCCCAGAGACAAGGATAAAGCTTACTCATTTGTGAAGCTAAAGGATTCCTTTCCTTTTTAAGTCCTGGATGTGTGTGTGGGTGATAGTGAGAAAAGTGGAGAGAGTTTATAAATGTTGGATGGATGTTTGTGTGAAAGACAAACAGAAGCACACAGTGGTAGTAATACGGCATGGTGGATAGCTCTGTTTGTTTTAATTTTCTCTTTTTATGATTACTGTGCCATAAAGGGGAATAGCACAGAGAAGACAGAAACCGATCTCTCTCTCTCTCTCTCTCTCTCTCTCTCTCTCTCTCTCTCTCTCATGTTTTTTCTCTGACACACACACCTTTCAACAATTTGACCACTATTCTCTGAGTGTCTGGCCGTGACTGCCGATTTTTGGTTGCAACTTAGGAGGGATGTCGTTTCTTTACTCACGCCACAAGGACCTGTCCTCTCGTGCCAGGAAGTCTTTATCAGACCTGCCACATTCCTCCCCATCCTGCAGCAACAACAGCATCAGAGTAAGAACATGCTTTACATGTTTAGAACTTTTTAGATATTAGCAGCAGTGTCGTTGTTGTCTGGAGTTGTATGTTATGCTGGGCTGTAGTCTAATAAATAAATATAAATATATTTTATCCAAATATAAAGGAGACTAGCTGGCACAGTGGCTCAGTACTGTCACCTCATAGAGAGAAGGTTCTGGGTTCAATCCCAGGTGGAGCGGTCTGGGTCCTTTCTGTGTGGAGTCTGCATGTCCTCCCCGTAAGTTTACTCTGGGTGCTCAGTTTTCCTATCACAGTCCAAAGACATGCTTTAGGTTGATTGATTATGCTAAATTGGCCGTAGTGTATGAATGTGTGGGTGTGTGTGTGCCAATGGATTGGTGCCCTGTTTAGGGTTGTGCTGCCGACTGGGCACTGACTCTCCCATGACCCTGTCCAGGATTAAGCAGATGTGAATGAATGATAAATGGGACTGTACTCTTTGCAGTGAATAAGCAACAATGGCACTGGAATACTCGTAAATTGCTTCATTTAAGCATTAGAATAATTACATTTGTTTCAGGAGTTGTAGTCATATCAGCCAATCAAATCACCAAGATTTATTTCTGGGTACTAATAAGAATAGTTTTTCAGACTTTGATCTTGTGTCTTAGAAAGACTACATAAGGAAAAAAATAATTTCCAAAAGTAGATAAATTATTTATTACATGAAATAAGAAAATATTAAATATTAAATTTACATGGGCGTTGACGACAGACAGCTGAAAACACAATGAGACAGTGAAAAGCACAATAGTTTTTGGATCTGTCCATGACTATACCCAATTTTGGCAAACTGATACACATTTTCCATTTAGCAAGCTTGTAAGACAACCACTCAGCTTTTAGCAAGAGATGTATTGAAAGACAGAGAGACAAAGAAGAGATTCCTTGTTATTTAAAAGCCTTTCTAAAGTGTTTTAATCTCAATAATACATTTGTGTGCAGCCATCCCAACTACTTTTGTTCCATTTCAGCTTTTCTAACATATTTTTGTTTTCTGAACATTGAGTGTTTTTGAACACTGACTGAAAGATCACCAGACCAAAGCGATCACAAATCTAAAATATGCTAGATACTGTATTTGAAATAAAAATGTATAGGTAACTGTAACTTTTAACTGCTTTTCTAAAAACCAAGCACTATATCTACCATTACTGCTTTTCTTTTTAATGGTGCTGTCCAGATAGCACTTTTGTGTCCTGACTATTCTAAACATATTTATACCCACTCAGTTTGGTTTTCCTTGCCTTATTCTGGTTCTGTAATTGGGTAACTGGATCTTTATACAATTACAGAAAAGAAAGGCTACTTTTATAAATATGATGTAGTGACAAACACCATCTGCTTATGGGGTAAGCAGTGTAGATATATTTAATAAGTCATTTATTTGGTTTATAGTTCTCTGCATAAATCTGTGTGTCTTTGGTTGATAGACTTTTAACTGAAAGTCTCTTCAGTAGTTCTGCTGTGCTGCTGTCAGTGGACAACTGATTTATAAGAAGTAAGCTGCAGCAACAGAGTGTATGCCCACATAAGGAAATGCCTTTCTGCCAGAGCTGTGTAAACATTCCCATAGCCAACATTGATTCTCTGCGTTCCTGCTACATAGTTATATTCCCCCACTGAACTAGTTAATACGGGACATTCATCAACTGGTAAACTGTGGACATGGAGCTTGTGTTTTTATTAATTTATTTAAGAAATTTTATACTAAATTCACTACACTTCAACTAACAGTATACTGTATGTATAACATGTCTTTCTATCAATGTCTGTCAGAAGACAATCATCTATCAATAAACTTTAAAAATGGAAAAAAAACAATCCAAAGGATGGATGGTGTCAGCACCAATATAAACTGATCATCACTATTTAAAAGCAGTTCTTGTTTTAAGCAGTACCCTCCTTATCTTAAAAAATACTTGTGCAAAACGTTTAGAAATATTGTACAGTTTTTTTTATACCTCTTATATTCCTCACAGAAATAAAATTTACTAGCCAAGTCCAACAAGTGCAAAAAAACAGGTTTTCTCATGATATGGGGTTGTGTCAGTGCCCCTTGCAAAGGTAATTTATGCTTATGTAATAGCAACATTAATGTAGAAAAGTACAATGAGATTTTAGAGCAACATAAGCTGCCTTCATGACAACATCTTTTACAGGGATGTTCATGTTCAAGACAATGCAAAACAAGCCAAATCAGAAAAAGTTATGACTGAAATATAGAAATACCTTTCAATGTTTTTTTTAAGGAATGTTGTTTTTAAACATTTCAATAATTTTCTCATGCATTTCATGACAAACTGGAGATCTTCTGCCTACCTTTTCAAAGGCTCAGCCTTTCATGGATGTTTTTGTAGCAAATCATGATTACAATCATCTGTTTGAAATAACATCATTATTTACCTTTTTTAACCTAATTGGTAGCCCTATTTATTTTATTTTATTTTGCTTTTTCCATACCGTCCCAACTTTTGCTGATTTTGGACTGAGAAAGTTGAAACATGGCTTATATATTTACTCAAGTGGAAGTATAAAACTGCACAACACCATTAGTGGAGTTGGGGCAGGCGGGTATTATAGTGTAGTCCTATTATGTCTTTTTGCAATGTATTTTGTTACGTAAAGTCTTTGTTTAGTCTTCAGTGTTCACTTCAGTGTTCAGTATTCACTGCCTAGGGTTGTTCCTGCCTTGCGCTCTGTGTCGTTGGCTAGGCATCGGCTCTCCCACAACCCTGACTAAGATAAGCAGATAAGACAATGAATGAATGAATGCTGTGCTGAACACTGCTTCTGGAAAACGTGAGTGAACCTGGTCAACCTGGTAACAGGAATCTTCAACTTTATGTCCAACGATCTCAGACTTTCTGTCCAACAGACCACAAACAGTACTGGTGGGCAAACAAGTCACATCCACACTCACCTTCAGTACTGGAGCTCCCCAAGGTTGTGTCCTGAGCCCCCTGCTATACTCGCTGTAGACCTATGACTGTGTGGCCACTACGAACTCGTACGGTGCTAAAAACTTTTACACCTGCAAGTCCTGATGGGAAGCATCACAGCCTGTATTTGGAACCGCACCAAGAAGGGAAAACATGCTTTCCAGAGTGTATTGCAATTGGCAGAGCGCATCATTCAATCTGATCTTTCTGACCTGCATTCCATCTAAAGCAGGGGGTGCTGGACCAGGGCCAGGAAAATTGTGAAAGACCTCAACCATCCCAACAATGGATGTTTCTTACCATTCATATGATAAAATTCAACATCTACTTCCACTGGCGAAGCTCTTAAATAGCCAAAGGAAGCAGGTGAGGATCATTAGCTGTAATCAGCCGCCTTACTGACGAGGCGGCCGATTACAGAAGCTGCCAGAGATCCCACCGGCAAAAGTAGCTCAACGCTGACCTCTAGCGTCGAACCGGTAGCACCTCTGACAAAAATCTCATATTTTATCATACAGTGGGGCAAAAAAGTATTTAGTCAGCCACTGATTGTGCAAGTTCTCCTACTTAGAAAGATGAGCAAGGTTTTCATCATAGGTAAACTATGACAGACAAAATGAGAAAAAAAAATCCGGGAAATTATGGTGGAAAATAAGTATTTTGTCAATAACAAAATTTCAACTCAATACTTTGTGTGTATGTATATATATATATATATATATATATATATATATATATATATATATATATATATATATTTATTTATTTATTTATGTATATATATATAGTGCCTTGCAAAAGTATTCGTCCCCCCTTGAACTTTTCAACCTTGTGCCACATTTCAGGCTTCAAACATAAAAAGATATGAAATTGTAATTTTTTTGTGAAGGAATCAACAACAAGTGGGACACAATCATGAAGTGGAACGAAATTTTATTGGATATATTTTAAACTTTTTTTAGAAATAAAAAACTGAAAAGTGGGGTGTGCAAAATTATTCGGGCCCCCCTTGCGTTAATACTTTGTTAGTCTCTCGCCACCTTTTGCTGCGATTACAGCTGCAAGTCGTCTTGGGGTATGTCTCTATCAGTTTTGCACATTGAGAGACTGAAATTTTTGCTGCCCATTTTTCCGTGCAAAAAACAGCTCTGAGCTCAGTGAGGTTGGATGGAGAAGCGTATGTGAACAGCAGTTTTTCAGCTCCGTCTACATATTCTCGATTGGATTCAGGTCTGGACTTTGACTTGGCCATTCTAACACCTGGATACGTTTATTTGTGAACCACTCCATTGTAGATTTTGCTTTATGTTTTGGATCATTGTCTTGTTGGAAGATAAATCTCCGTCCCAGTCTCAGGTCTTTTGCAGACTCCAACAGGTTTTCTTCCAGAATGGTCCTGTATTTGGCTCCATCCATCTTCCCATCAATTTTAACCATCTTCCCTGTTCCTGCTGAAGAAAAGCAGACCCAAACCACGATGCTGCCACCACCATGTTTGACAGTGCGGATGGTGTGTTCAGGGTGATGAGCTGTGTTGCTTTTACGGCAAACATAACGTTTTGCATTGTGGCCAAAAAGTTCGATTTTGGTTTCATCTGACCAGAGCACCTTCTTCCACATGTTTGGTGTGTCTCCCAGGTGACTTGTGGCAAACTTTAAACGAGATTTTTTATGGATATCTTTTGAGAAATGGCTTTCTTCTTGCCATAAAGGCCAGATTTGTGCAGTGTATGACTGATTGTTGTCCTATGGACAGAGTCTCCCACCTCAGCTGTAGATCTCCGCAGTTCATCCAGAGTGTTCATGGCTCTCTTGGCTGCATCAGTCTGGTCCTTGTTTGAGCTGAAAGTTTAGAAGGCGGCCGGGTCTTGGTAGATTTTGCAGTGGTCTGATTAACTGTATGTCCCATTTCAGCAAATGGTTAAGTTGACATAACAAATGATATACGTATATATATATATATATATATATATATATATATATATATATATATATATATATGTATATACACACAAATACATATACATATATATACATACATACATACATACATGTATACACTGCTCAAAAAAATTAAGGGAACACTTAAACAACACAATATAACTCCAAGTAAATCAAACTTCTGTGAAATCAAACTGTCCATTTAGGAAGCCACACTGATTGACAATCAATTTCACATGCTGTTGTGCAAATGGAATAGACAATGGGTGGAAATTATTGGCAATTAGCAAGACACACTCAATAAAGGAGTGGTTCTGCAGGTGGGGACCACAGACCACTTCTCAGTACCTATGCTTTCTGGCTGATGTTTTGGTCACTTTTGAATGTTGGTGGTTCCTTCACACTCGTGGTAGCATGACAGAGACTCTACAACCCACACAAGTGGCTCAGGTATTGCAGCTCATCCATGATGGCACATAAATGCGAGCTGTATCAAGAAGGTTTGCTGTGTCTGTCAGCGTAGTGTCCAGAGGCTGGAGGCGCTACCAGGAGACAGGCCAGTACACCAGGAGATGTGGAGGAGGCCGTAAGAGGGCAACAACCCAGCAGCAGGACTGCTACCTCCGCCTTTGTGCAAGGAGGAACAGGAGGAGCACTGCCAGAGTCCTGCAAAATGACCTCCAGCAGGCCACAAATGTGCATGTGTCTGCACAAACGGTTAGAAACCAACTCCATGAGGATGGTATGAGGGCCCAACGTCCACAGATGGGGGATTGTGCTCACAGCCCAACTGGCAAGACGCTTGGCATTTGCCAGAGAACACCAGGATTGGCAACTTCACCACTGGTGCCCTGTGCTCTTCACAGATGAAAGCAGGTTCACACTGAGCACGTGACAGACGTGACAGAGTCTGGAGATGCCGTGGAAAGCGATCTGCTGCCTGCAGCATCCTTCAGCATAACCGGTTTGGCAGTGGGTCAGTAATGGTGTGGGGTGGCATTTCTTTGGAGGGCCGCACAGCCCTCCATGTGCTCGCCAGAGGTAGCCTGACTGCCATTAGGTACTGAGATGAGATCCTCAGACTCCCTGTGAGACCATATGCTGGTGCAGTTGCCACTGGGTTTCTCCTAATGTAGGACAATGCTAGACCCCATGTGGCTGGAGTGTGTCAGCAGTTCCTGCAAGATGAAGGCATTGAAGCTATGGACTGGCCCGCCCATTCCCCAAACCGGAATCCGATTGAGCACATCTGGGACATCATGTCTCGCTCCATCCACCAACGTCACGTTGCACCACAACTCATCAGGAGCATGCCCAGGTGTTGTAGGGAGGTCATACAGGCACATGGAGATTTTGACTTGTTTTAAGGACTTTACATCAAAGTTGGATTAGCCTATAGTGTGTTTTTCCACTTTAATTTTGTGTGTGACTCCAAATCCAGGCCTCCATTGGTTAATAAATTTAATTTCCATTGATGATTTTTGTGTGATTTTGTTGTTAGCACATTCAACTTTGTACAGAAGAAAGTATTCAATGAGAATATTTCATTCATTCAGATCTAGGATGTGTTATTTGAGTGTTCCCTTTATTTTTTTGAGCAGTGTGTGCGTATATATATATATATATATATATATATATATATATATATATATATATATATATATATACAGACACACATACACATTTTTACCACCAGCCTTTTGTAGCTTTATAAACATTTTAATAAATGTAAGGATAAATGTCTTTGTACAGGATTAGCTACTCCAACCTGTTTAAGAAGTTTGATTGAGACCCCTCTGATGACACCCCCAATTCTGCACAGGCTGCAACCAGTTCAGTCTTTTGTGGCTAATAAAACAAATGAAAAAATGAATAATTAAGAAAATTACATACTTTTCAACATTGCCAGAATTGCCATGTTTCTGGAATACCTTTTTTTGAGTCAAGCACTCTGAACAGCACATCCTCAAGAGCACATCCTAAAGATGCAAAGATGGAGTGTATTGTTGAGATTCTTAGGTAGTCCCTTTAGGATCTCTGTTTTGGGAGGACAGGTCCAACTCTGCAGGATTTCCCTACCCATGAAGCAAATGCTGAACAGGCTATCTCTCTGCAGTGTGTAACTGTGGATACATACAGTAGGAACATATACAGTCTGACAGAGTAAACCTTGAATGATATATGAATAGAAAAAAAAAAATATTTGTTTCAATTTTACATTTTCCAAATAGAATTTTACTATACCATCACATTTAATAAATTGACATGTGTAAAATTCCATAGTAATAAATGCAGACAATAAACAGTAATATGGGAGAGTATGACATATATGACACAAAATACCTTTATTGCTGTGGTAAGCATTGAACATAGTGGTATAGTCAGCTGGATTTTTTAGTTGAAATTGTGGTAGCCTATTCTATTTATTCTGTTTAATGTTAAAAAAAATGTTGCGGCTTTTATGTGGATCAAAGTAAGTAGATTAAAAGAAATGGCAGGACATATGTCCGAACAGGACATACTGTGACTTTGATCAGTTTTTTCACCAACAACACATCCTGGAAATAGAAAGAAAAGTTTACATTAGTAATCTTCTTTATGCTGATATAAATTATGTAGTTTTTGTAAGTGTAAATAATGCAGCAGGACCATTACCATGTTTTTCCAGGTGGACTTTAAAGTTGTTTTGTCTGGCAATTAGTTTTCCACATTTTAGCCAGTGCCAGTGACTTCATTTTGTATCTTTGCCTTCCTTGCAATGACAAGGAATTGTGAATTTCTCTGTTGACAAATCAATTGTCTATTAATTCGTTACAAAAACTTACAATACACTATCATAAGCAGGTGAATGTGAAGTTAGATAAGGTACCCAACAGTTATAGTGGTATGTCATATTACAGAGGTGTTCTATTAGTAATCAATGATACAAAAATTCTGTTAGTATATTGAAAAAAATATTCAGCGTTAAATAACAAAATATTCATACTTCAGCCTCTACATACAATTTTTTTCATACTAATTTTAAACACCAAAAATTAATTCTTTCTTAATCTCAAATATTTAAGTTTGTTTGCTACAGACATAGCATTTGTTTTGTGGCAGGACTAATTTGTATAATCTGGAACACATGAAAAGTACCTAGCAAGTATTTTGATAACAATTACTTAACCTTGTGATTTGGAAAATGTATTAATGAAATAGAAGAATTAATACTATTGCAGGGTGGGCTTAGCAAGGACCTGGGGTATATGTCTTTGAGGGCCACTCTCCCCCTACTGCCACTCCTTGGGGGTATTTCAGAAAGCAGGTTTAGTGAAAACTCAGAGTAAGTTGACTCAGAATTTACGGATACTCTAGGTTTCCGGTTTCACAAAGCAAGTTCAGCGTAACTTGGAGTCAGTTACTCCGGCAACATACTCCGTGAAGCTAACCTGCTCGCTAGCAGGTTTACTTAAACCAACCCTGAGTTCATCCTCCTCTCTACCTGAAGCCGGTAGACTGAAGGTAGTGTGAGAAATGGCGTGTCCCTTTCTCGAAGAGCCAGTTGACATTGAAGCACAAATACTACGGAGAAATCTCCGTCGGGAGAGGCTGATCAGACCCCGCTGTAATGTAATTAACACTGCAGTTAATTACTGTTCTGCAGTGTGAAGATCATATGTGATACAGCCCACATCATCAGCAACATGGAAGCAAAGTGGCCTGGGTCTGTGCATGACTTGTAAAGTTTTCATGAGTGTACAGTGAGTGCTAGATTTGCCCATGGTGATTACATACAGTACATATAACCATATCCTCTCATAATCAATATTTAGTTCTGTTTGCCACTGATAATTTAAACTGTATACTTGTATTATCTATCATAGGAGAGTTTGATGATTACAGACAGAAGGTTCCCCTGCCAGCCATATTTGCTGACCCCTTGCCCTGATCCTGAGCCTGACCCGCCGCAATGTTATAGCTTGATTCACTGCAGGACGAGCCAGGGTAGAGATGACCATTGGGGATCTCAATGACTGATAATCAGACAATGTCCCACTCATCCAGTGACCAATCCTGAAATAAATCCTGACCACATCGCTGATGCACGAGATTCAAAAGCAGTGAGAGACACAATCTGCTACCATCATTACTGATTAGCCTATCACCTCCCCACTGTCAAATAAAAACAATATGTCTGTCTTTTTATTATGTCTTTATTTCCTGCGAGTACAAATGCAGTACAGAGGTTAATATCTTGCTCTTCAAACAAGTAAAATCATCCACCTGTGGGCACCTCATCCACCTTTAACTGATGTTCCAGCAGTTGTATTTCCATTATTGTATTTTATATCTGCAGCCTTATGTGATCCATTTCTAAATTAGATTTCTCAATTTGTTTCTAAAAATACACCTTTTACGGGGAGCTACAGGAACACAAAAATTGACATTGAATATCACAGTGCCAGTTCTAAGTCATGGGCCAATTCTGAATCACATCTTACTGAGATACATTGTTCTGTGGAGGTGGATGGACATTCTTCTAGATTGTAATTTCCAGCAGCACTCTGTATGATCAACTTTTAGATGTGATTTTCAAGGTGTAAACCTCAGTAGTCCTCTCTGTATCTTCCCTCTCTGTGGCAGCTGACAAGGTTTCCTCATTACCTTCCTGCAATACAAATGAACAATTTTCTGTGGAGTATTGAAAGTACTTTCACCTGCATGAAGCTCTGTTATGGCTCCACAAGATTACACCAACAGTAACTGGTAGACAATTGAGAAGACTAGACAGTTAAATTATAGCTTTAACTAATTTTACTGATTTGAACAAGACAATGTACCTAACTGGACTTTTGTTTCTACAACAGTGTGCATCACAGTTTTTCAAATATGTAACTTTGAGTCACCATGAAATATAAAGAATCTGGAAAGAAAACAGCAGTCAATTACAAAGAATTGTACTGCTACAAGAAAATCTGTGTGCCAAGTTGTGTCTAGTAATGGGTGGCATCACTGATCCCACAGTGGCAAAGTGATGAATGTACATAAGTTTAAATCCTTAATTTGAATGACTACCCTCTTACGTAGGCCACTGGGTCCTGGGGGGTGGCTGGGTCAGATGAGCTTCTTCCAGGGATGCCTTCAGCAACAGGTCACCCAGTGTTTTGAATGAGGGCCATCTCTTCAGCCTCTGTGAGAGGAGGTGTTGGACTCCCACCTGTTTTTTGGCCCTCACCCTTTTTCTATTGGCTATAATGGAGGTCAAATTTAACACATCCCAACATTGAAACAAAGTGGGAGACTTGTATGTATAAAAGGCATGTAGATGTTGCTTTCAAATAAATAATATGAAATACTGTCAGTGTTGGAATGGCTGAACAATTTACTCTTTTTCTCGCTTAGGAAATTTCACTAGCTACTTACATATATGACATTACCACTGAGTATTATTTAATTAGGTAGGGTAGCTAAACAACATCACGATTGCATGTAATGATATTATACCTTACCTGTTTGAACTACATTTTGTGTTTCATCTTCAGTTCCTGATAAGTAGCTACATTTTGTGCTTGTTGGGTTGCACCTGCATAAATATTAAAATAAATGGAACACTCGGAATAAAACTTTTTTCAGTTATTACTCACGCCACTGACTCGGGCAGCATTTTTTTGCCACGCCAGCTCACGTTATTTTGCTACTGTATTATTTTTTTCCCTAAATTTATGCTCAAATTATATATACTCACTTATTTCGAACTCCACTGGGTTGAAGTGCGAGGATCGAGCCTGGTTTTTTTCTCGTTTTTTTGCCGTGCTGATCCGTGTTATCTGTGTTTCATTGATGAGGGCTTTGTATCTTCTCGTGCACGAGCTTTACTCAGGGTTAAAGTAACTCCGAGTTGACGGAACTAAACGTTATCTCCCGTTCTGAAACCGAAAACTCTGAGTTGGACAGTTCAGGATTGGTCAACCCAGAGTTCAGATTTCAACTCAGGGATTGTTAAACCTGCTTTCTGAAATACCCCCCTTCTGGCACACCCTCTCTGCTCGTGCTGTATTCACTAAGAGGTCTATTGAACTAGTGGTCAATTTTTAAGTGCTCACTATTAGGGTTCGCCATATTAAAACCCAGGCTAACCGTGAAAACAAAAGTATAAGTGGTTTTAGGACCCAATTGCAGTTAACTCCAGATGGAAATTGTGAACCAAAATATAAATAAATAAAATAAAGTAAGTAAAACAACAAAGATTTCTATGTGAGAGGTGGAGAAATTTGAGCACACACACACACACACACACACACACACAGAAGCTCAGGATCATGCTAGAGGTGTGCGAATGGTGCGACACCTGACACCACCAAAGCGTGGACTTAAGTAGCAACACTGACAGGTGTCACTACTACCGCAACATTGCAGCAATAAACAGGTGGATGCACGTTTGCGTTACCTGCGAGGATCCTGCTGTGATAGCCAAGCCAATACTTACCTCTAGTGTCAGTTTGGCGATGTCCCTACAGTGCTGGGGGTCCTAACACTAACACTGTATGCATTATGGGACCTGGAGTTGGGTTCTCTTGACTATTTAGGGGCGTACTCACAATAGGCAATCCGTAAAATGCTGAGGCGCGATTGACCCCCACAGCACATTTCAATTGACTAGTGTGAGTGCTCCAAATTTTGCTGGGGCCTGGTACACTGAGGTGGGCTCGAGTGCAATTCACTGGATTAGTGTGACCGTAAATTGTGTTCCAGCACGAAAAACAGCATCAGCTGGCTCTGTACAAATCTTCTTACATGCAGCATTAGAAACCGAAAATCAGTGCGTCACATAAGGGCTGTGTGTCAACGTGAAAAAGTGAAAAAAAAGTCATATAATAAGTACAAGCATAACCCTAAACAGACTAACGGGGAGGGACACACGCAGGTTCTAATGAAACTGAGATTTATTAAAGAAATAATCAAACAGAGGGAAAACACAACAAACATAAACAGGCTGAGCCGGAAAACAGATGATGGACGGGAACAGAAAAGGGGTGCAAAACCAAACACGGACAAAGCCAGAAAACAGGTACAGAAACAAACATAGTCTAAACACTATATAAACATAAACATATAAAGGAGCTAAACAAACAATACCAGAATGAAACATGACGGAACTCCAAGGTGGACGTGGTAAGCACAAAGAAGCGCGGAGGGCACAGGCAGGACCAATGCCATGATAACACCAATATACCACAAGGCAAGTCTCTCGCATATATAGGAAGCCCCACAGCTGCGTTCAATAATCAGTCCAAGCATGGTGGGGCTTCCGGATAGATCCGTGGGAATCACGAGGCGGTCTGTAATGCTATGAGCGATGCTGCTCACGGCACAACTTGATAATCCAGAGCATGGGGTTTTGTGGCGAGGTGTGACAGTTAACCGCCACCCTCCAATAATCCCCCAGGAGACTGAGATGGAGGCAGGACTCCAATATTGGTCCCACGGGTACAATCCAGTCTCTGGGGGTCTATTTGCAGGGTGGTCCTTAGGAGGGATCTGGTAGCAGTCGGGCTGTTGGAGAGCGAAGTCGCTGACGGGATGCTGGTGAGCGAGGTCGCTGATGAGGTTCATCAGGGGTATCATCGCAACGGGGGCCCAGTGAGAATCCCCCTATCGACCCTCTTGGGAACCAGAGTCCCCCTGCCGGATTCAGGTTCAGGAGTCCCCCCGTCAGACTCCGGTTCGGGAGTCCCCCGTTGGACTCCGGGCCGGGAGTCCCCCCATCAGACTCCGGTTCGGGAGTCCCCCTGTTCAAGTCAAGTCAGATCTATTTATATACGGCTTTTTTCAATGGAGCATTGTCTCAAAGCAACTTTACAAGTTTAGATTATTTCCTAATATCTACATCTAATCCCAAATTGAGCAAGCCTAGGGCGACAGTGGCAAGGAAAAACTCCTTAAGTGTTACGAGGAAGAAACCTTGGGAGGACCAGGACTCAAAAAGGGAACCAACCTCCTTGGGCAGCATAGATGATATCTCTAAGAATGAAACTAAAGTCATGGAGTCATACTTCAAATAGAATGTGAAATATGCACATCGGCATTAAGTGGCCTGGGTATGGTGGGGCTGGAGCTGATGACGGAAGCAGCTTGAGTGAAGCTGAAGTGGATAAAGATCATGTGTGGGGCTGGAACTAGTACCAGAACATAGCTCTGAGAGAAAATGTAAGTTCCTGTTGGACTTCAGTTCAACCTCATTATAGCAGGCAGCCTCTGGGAGGGCCACACTTGGGCAGAAGGCCTCTGGGGAGGCCTCACTTGAGCAGACTGCCTCTGGGAAGGCCTTACTTGAGCAGACACCCTTTGGGAAATCCTCACTTGAGCAGACGCCCTCTGGGAAGGCCTCACTTGGGTAGATGGCCCCTGGGAAGGCCTCAATTTGGCAGACGGCTTCTGCGAATGCCTCTCGGAAACAGGCGGCCTCATGGACAGCCTCTCAGAAACATAAGGCCTCGGGGACGGCCTCTCGGAAGCAGACGGCTTCGGGGACGGCCTTTCAGAGACAGGCGGCCTCTGTGCAGGCACAGCCACGAACTTCCTCAGAACTGGCACTGGCACTGACATCCTGAGTGGGCGGTCTGGCTGAACTAGCCTTCGGTCCTCGTGATCTTGACTCATGCATCCTTGCCTTAGAATAAGGGCAGAGCTGGGGGTTCATAGTCAAAGAGTCTTATGGTGATCAGAGACGTTGGGTTGCTGTCTTCTGCCGCTCGTGGGGTTGCCAATGTCTCATGTGATCCCTCTTGGCTGTGTTTCCTACCAGTTCTCCTCTTTCTAGCTTTCTAGCTATGCTGCTATAGCTAATGCTAATTCATCTGATGGAGCTCCACTGTGCATAATTCACATTTTATTCGACCATGACTCCATGACTTTAGTTTCGCTCTTAGATTTATATAATCATACCCGGGCCACTTAATGTCGATGTGCATACTTCACATTCTATTCGAACTTTGACCACCATGACTTTAGTTCGCTCTTAGATTGATCATCTATGCCGCCCAAGGAGGTTGGGTCCCTTTTTGAGTCTTGGTCTCCCAAGGTTTCTTCCTAGAACTAGGGAGTTTTTCCTTGCCACTGTCGCCCTAGGCTTGCTCAATTTGGGATTGGACGTAGTTATTAGGAGATAATCTAAACTTGTAAAGCTGCTTTGAGACAATGCTCCATTGTAAAAAGCGCTATATAAATAAATCTGACTTGACTTGACTAATGCTGCCGAGGTCTCATGCTACACTTGGCATCAGTGATTGACATGGCATCAGTGATTGTTAATAAACACTGTGCTCTTAATCAATAACTAATTACATTTTCTGTTTCTCTCTCCGAGCTGTGTTCCGGGCAGTTCCCGGCCAAACACATGATGTTCTCTGATGGAGCTCCACTCAAGCTGCTTCCGTCATCAGCTCCAGCCCCATCATACCCGGGCCACTTAATGTCGATGTGAATACTTCACATTTTATTCGAACTTTGACTCCATGACTTTAGTTTGCTCTTAGATTTATCATCATACCTGGGCCACTTAATGTCGATGTGCATACTTCACATTCTATTCGAACTTTGACTCCATGACTTTAGTTCGCTCTTAGATTTATCATCTACGCCGCCCAAGGAGGTTGGGTCCCTTTTTGAGTCTTGGTTCTCCCAAGGTTTCTTCCTAGAACTAGGGATTTTTTCCTTGCCACTGTCGCCCTAGGCTTGCTCAATTTGGGATTGGACGTAGTTATTAGGAGATAATCTAAACTTGTAAAGTTGCTTTGAGACAATGCTCCATTGTAAAAAGCGCTATATAAATAAATCTGACTTGACTTGACATTCTCTGGCAGTGATGCTAACAGCTTAGAAGCACAGCTAAGGGGCGGACACAGATACGGAACTGGGTGATGCGTCATGTGCATTTACGAAACTAAGAGACCCGACATGATCAAGCATGGAACTACGGGGCACTACGAACACTGATACGGAATGGCGTAGCGCATCTGACTCAGGTACGGGGCTAAGTAGCACAATGGGTTCAGGTATGGAACCAAGCGGAGCATAGGGTCCCTGTACAGGGCTACCGAATTCAGAAATGGAACTAACAAATTCTCAGATACGGAGCCAGGCAGTGCTAACAATTCAACCATGGAACTAATGCACTCAGGTTCTGCACCACAGGGCGCTAATGGCTGAGGTACTAAGCTAGCATACTCAAATACAGGGTTACTGGACGCTAACAGCTCAGGTACTGAGCTAGCATGCTCCAGTACAGGGCTACTGGATACTAACAGCTCAGTTACTGAGCTAGCAGGTGCTAACAGCTCAAGTACTTAGCTAGTGGGCGCTAACGACTCAGGTACTGAGCTAGCAGGCGCTAACAGCTCAGGTTTTGAGCTACAGGGCACTAGCAGCTCAAGTAGTGAGCTACGGAGCGCTAACTGTTCATTTTCGGAGCTAACTGGTGTGGCGTGCTCAGATGAGGAGCTAACCTGCTCAGGTGCTGAGCTACTGCTCATCTATGGAGCTAACAAGCGCGGCATGCTCAGCTACAGAGCTAACAGGCATGGCATGCTCAGATACGGCGCTAACCTGCTTAGGTTCTGAGCTACTGGATGCTCACTGCTCATCTACTGAGCTAACAGGCATGACGTGCTCAGCTACAGAGCTAATGTGCCTGTGCTTTAGTAGGCTGTGCACTGCCGGAAAAACTCGCCGCACTGACGGGGGCGACCGAATTAACATTAGAACCTGCCGTCTCCTTTGTTTGGCGGGGATTTCTGTCACGATGGCATGGCCTAACAGGCAAGGAGGAGACATTTGCAGGTTCTATCAAAATAACCATAATGTTTACTTAAATATGAACACAAACTTAATACAAACGTAAATAAACACTATGACAAATGAAAACAAGCCCGAACACAACGTCAGCAAAACATACATAAAATACATAAATAAACT
Organism: Ancistrus triradiatus; assembly: GCA_025084515.1. NCBI lineage: Eukaryota > Metazoa > Chordata > Actinopteri > Siluriformes > Loricariidae > Ancistrus > Ancistrus triradiatus. The sequence goes on along the minus strand of JAJAGP010001579.1, from coordinate 158,504 downwards.
AATGACTAACACCGGCTACCGCAAAACACTTTACCAAAAGCGGGCTTACCGGGTTATCGAAAGCAAACAAGCAACGTGGAAACAAAATAGTAACAAATGCGGCCGCAAGCCACAAGCACGCTGTAACAGTTGGCAACTCCAATATACATCCAAAAACACGATCCACCAACACGATCCACAAACACAATCCAAAACAGAGTTCCATCACAACAGTCAAACGGGAGCTTTGTCCCAAACAAAAGTAAAGCCCCGCGCCGTTCGGGAGCTAGGGCCCTGCTTAAATACAGTCTGTTCATCAGTGTACACTAGTCCGAGGGCCCTAGCTTCTGTTTCTGGCACTCCGCTGTCCGGCAGAGCGCCACAAACGACGCGGTACAGACTGCCCCCCTTGGGGACGAAGCGTCTTGGCTTTCTGGATATATGCCAAGTTCTTGTGGGTGGTCCAGATGATAAAGGAAAGCACCTTTCAGCAGTGCATCCACTCTTCTAGGACCAGTTTGACCGCCAGTAACTCACGATTGTCCACATCATAATTTGCCTCATAATTTGCCTGGACGATACGCCTGTAGGGAGGGATCTGGATGATGACGCATGTCTATTACATTTTTGCGATGGTGGTTAAAGAGGTTTGCTGTGTTCAAATCCGTCATGGGAACTGATCTGCAGCAGAGCTTGCAAAGTACGTGTTTCTGATCCGTCAGACTTTTCATACACAAACGTAACAGAAGTAGTTCTTCTTTTAGGTACAAGTTCCTCGTTTTAGTATTTGCTGGTATCTCCTGTCTGAAATTACCATGTTATGCTTTGTGTTCACTCTCCTCCAGTTTGTTTGCATTTCCTTAACAATGCGTCACCTAAATAACAAAATGACTGCTGTACAGCGTGTATTTTGCAACAGAACACAATAGATGATAAAGCGTAATATTAAACAATAGATGTTTTTGTCTAATCAGAAAATATATATCATCTTATCACACAGCCAAAGTACTGGGTATTATTGGTTTAAAATATATTGATATTTTTTCTTTATTTTGACCAGTTTTACCTGAACTGCTGGACCATTTTGTCAAACATTGTGTTGTATCTCAAGAGGGAACTTGATACTCTCATAATTCTGAAGCAATTATACTTTTTCACTTTTTTTTCAACAAATCAATATTTAAGAGACATATGCCAATTTTTGAAAAATATCATTAGATTTAATGCATAGCATATTTGATGGTCTTATGAATCATTTACCAAAAAGTGGCTCATTTTAGCTCCCTCCACCCTACCTCTTTATTCATCACAGAAACAGAATTCACCGTCACATGGGAAACCATCTAGGTTTGTGCACTATGTCTCCTCGCACCATTAGCAATGTGTCAAATATAAACCTAGGATTCATATTTGTGCCTGAATAGAACTGCTTAAATAAAAAAGAAAAATAAATAGATAATAAATAAATAGATTCATAAAAGCAAAAGTAACAAGCTTGTTTTGAAAATTTAGTAGATTTTTCTTTTGAAACATAGTAAGTAAAAGTAACAAATATTAAGTTACAGAAATAATCAAATAATGTACAGATACCTAAAACATACTTACAAAATACCATATCTGCATATTATACATATGTTCCACAAGTTATCAAAATTCCTTGGGTTTTAATTAAATGTCTGTAAAAATACCACAAGAATCAAACACTTGAGCATCTTTCGCGACTGGTTCAGAGTAATTATTAACTCACTGCATTTGGAGTATGTCTTACTTAACAAAAAGGCACATCCCTTTTTTAAGCTCTGTTTTTAATATGTGGCAAACTGCATAATAAAAACTGTTAACATTCGGCAACTGTTTCATGCATTCTGATTAGTGTAATTTTGTGCGGCGAAGTAACCCTGTAGTAATCGTCTTTAAAAGTTTTTTAAAAGTCTTTGTTTTATATATATATATATATATATATATATATATATATATATATATATATATATATATATATATATATAAACAGATTTGGATGGTTTTGCTTGATCGTTTTCAGTCGGTGATTAAGCATTCAAGCGTTCAGTCTCATATAACCAGTTCTGTGCCGGTCAACCACACATGAACCACACAGTGCTTTTACTAACTTCATAATTCATAATTCAGTTCAGTAGTGTCAAGCTTTAGGCTCTCGAGAGTCCTGGAGTGGCCTAGCCAGTCTCCAGACCTCAACCCCATAGAAAATTTGTGGAGTCCGTGTTGCCCAGCAACAGGCCCAAAACATCACTGCTCTAGAGAAGATCTGCATGGAGGAATAGGCGAAAATACCAGCTACAGTGTGTGCAAACCTGGTGAAGTCTTACAGGAAATTTTTGACCTCTGTCATTGCCAACAAAGGTTATGTCACAAAGTATTTGAAGTTATAGTCAAAGTACTTAAAGTTATAGTCATAGTTGGGGCCTGGGGTAGCCTAGTGGGTAAGGTACTGGACTATGGACCAGAAGGTCCAGAGTTCAAATCCCACCTCTACCAAGCTGCCACTGTTTGGTCCTTGAGCAAGACCCTTAACCCACAATTGCTTGGATTGTAAGACTGTATCAATTGTAAGTCGCTCTGGATAAGGGCGTCTGCTAAATGCTGTAAATGTAAATGTAGTTGAAGTGTACCTATGATGAAAATTACAGACCTCTCTCATCTTTCTAAGTAGGAGAACTTGCACAATCAGTGACTGACTAAATACTTTTTTGACCCACTGTATAAGGAGTTAGTGATCCATTTTGAACACAACCATATCTCCAGCATGGAAGCTTTTGCAGTGTGCTGCTTAGATTACATACATGGTGAAAATAATCCGTCAAGGAAGAACTTCGAAAGTCATCGGAATAACAAATTTAATAAGACATTTAAAACAGCATCACCCCACTGAATATGCAGAGTTTGACAAAGCAAACAAAGTCAAAGAGGCTGAGGTTAAAGATAAAGCTAGCAAGTGCACAGAGTCAAGCACAAACCAGCAGCCTCTGCTATTTTTTATTTTTTTGGTTTATCTATGTTGTGTTGTGTACTCCGGAGAGTATAGCAAGTTACAAACCTATATAAAAGCCCATTGTGACAGGCAACAATTAATTCCTATCAAAGATGCTCCACACTCCATGCAGTTCATCTTACATACATTCAACTAATAAACTAACAATAAGTAATGTTACTGTGGATCCTGCAGAAAGTAAGGCTAAAAACAAAAACTTTCTAAACGATTACATCTAATACATTGCCTTGGCTGTTAGCTACTGCCAATCAGCCAAGAAAACACATACGATAGTATATATTTTTTAAACTACATGCATGTCCCTGATCTGCAGTTTTCACTTGCCATTTTCATTGCCAGTTCTGCATTTTAAATCAGGCTGGAACAGACTGCACTCAAACTATCTGCGCCAAATTTGCAACTGAGCAAATTTTACATGCTGTACCCTATGGTAGTACAATATTTTAAATTGCATTATGCATTACATGTAACATCACAGTATGATAACACATGAATTTACAAATGCATAATATAGCTCTCTTGTCCAATTTGGGATTACTATACAGATCTTGCAAATTATTTAACACTAATGTTGTACCAATTATATGTTGGAATTTTCTTAACAAAATGACCTGGAAACTAAGTTTACATAGTACATCTTAGTCAGGTACTGTGAAACAAGACAATTTTATGACAGTAAATGCAATATGCAATACTTTCATAGTCTGATGACCTATTTACAGCATGTCATGAGTATAACAATGATAAACAACTGTAACCAGATGCAGCATGCTTATATATAAGACTTGTGTAACACCAAACATTAGTTCCGTGCGAAAAGAGAACTCACCACTTACATTTATCAACCGATAGAGGTCACAACCAGTATATTCACTTGTCTTGTCAGCATTTTGTGCCGCATTAAATACAAATATCCTGCCTTGGAATACAAATATCGTGGAACAGTTGGAACAGTCATGACTATTTAGTTCTGATTATTTAGTCAATACCCAGTACACTACAGTATCCCATATAGCTTTGAAATGGTATGGTATACAATAAGGTGTTTGGATTGACATTCAGTTTCACACAACACAATGACTGTTACACCTGTGTCAGTCGAAAACTGACGGAGTTACAGTCATTGGCACACTATGGGCCCCAGTGCCCAGCCGGGGTCCACAGGGGCCCCATGGGCATCACATGTTACCTCAGATTTCACTCAGGACCAAGCCTGCCAAATTTTGTGGCCGTAGGTCGAAAACTGACTGAGTTACGGTCATTGGCCCGCTATGGGCCCCAGTGCCCTGCCAGGTCCACAGGGGCCCCATGGGCATCACATGTTACCTCAGATTGCACCCGGGACCAAGCCTGCCAAATTTCGTGACCAAAGGTCAAAAACTGACTGAGTCACTGTCATTGGCCCGCCAGGGGCCCCAGTGCCCAGCCAGGGTCCACAGGGGCCCCATGGGCATCACATGTCACCTCAGATTGCACCCGGGACCAAGCCTACTGAATTTCGTGGCCGAAGGTCGAAAACTGACTGAGTTGCGGTCATTGGCCCGCTATTGGCCCCAGTGCCCTGCCAGGTCCACAGGGGCCCCATGGGCATCACACGTCACCTCGTGTTTCACCCTGAACCAAGCCTGCCAAATTTTGTGGCCGTAGATCGAAAACTGACTGAGTTACGGTCATTGGCTCGCCAGGGGCCCCAGTGCCCAGCCGGGGTCCACAGGGGCCCCATGGGCATCACATGTCACTTCAGATTGCATCCGGGAACAAGCCTGCCAAATTTTGTGGCCGAAGGTCGGAAACTGACTGAGTTACGGTCATTGGGTAGTCTAGTGGTTAAGATACTGGACTCTGGACCAGAAGGTCCAGGGTTCAAATCCCGCCTCTGCCAAGTTGCCACAGTTGGGTCCTTGAGCAAGACCCTTAACCCACAATTGCTTGGATTGTAAGATTGTACCAAATGTAAGTCGCTCTGGATAAGGGCGTCTGCTAAATGCTGTAAATGTAAATGTAAATATTGGCCCGCCAGGAGCCCCAGTGCTCAGCTGGGGTCCACAGGGGCCCCTTGGGCATCACGTCACCTCAGATAGCACCCGGGACCAAGCCTGCCGAATTTTGTTGTCATAAATCAATAACTGACTGAGTTACGGTCATTGTCCCACCAGAAGCCCAAGTGCCCTGCCTGGGTCCACAGGGGCCCCATGGGCATCACATATCACCTCAGATTTCACCTGGGACGACGGCTGCCAAATTTTGTGGCCATAGGTCGAAAACTGACTAAGTTATGGTCATTGGCCCGCTAGGGACCCCAGTGCCCAGCCGGGTCCACAGGGGCCCATGGGCATCACATGTCAACTTAGATTGCACCCGGGACCAAGCCTGCCGAATTTCGTGACCGTAGGTTGAAAACTGACAGAGCCACTGTCATTAGCCTGCCAGGGGCCCCACTGCCCAGCCGGGGTCCAAAGGGGCCTCATGGGCATCACATGTCACCTCAGATTGCACCTGGGACCAAGCCTGCCGAATTTTGTGGCCCTAGGTCGAAAACTGACTGAGTTACTTTCATTGGCCCGCAAGGGGCCCCAGTGCCCAGCCAGGGTCCACAGGGGCCCCATGGGCATCACATGTCACCTCAGATTGCACCCGGGACCAAGCCTACTGAATTTCGTGGCCGAAGGTCGAAAACTGACTGAGTTGCGGTCATTGGCCCGCTATTGGCCCCAGTGCCCTGCCAGGTCCACAGGGGCTCCATGGGCATCACACGTCACCTCGTGTTTCACCCTGAACCAAGCCTGCCAAATTTTGTGGCCGTAGATCGAAAACTGACTGAGTTACGGTCATTAGCCTGCCAGGGGCCCCACTGCCCAGCCGGGGTCCAAAGGGGCCTCATGGGCATCACATGTCACCTCAGATTGCACCTGGGACCAAGCCTGCCGAATTTTTGTGGCCCTAGGTCGAAAACTGACTGAGTTTACTTTCATTGGCCCCGCAAGGGGCCCCAGTGCCCAGCCGGGGTCCTCATGGGCCCCATGGGCATCACATGTCACCTCAGATTGCACCCGGGGACCAAGCCTGCTAAATTTTGTGTCAACAGGTCAATAACTGACTGAGTTAAAGTCATTGGCCTGCCAGGGCCCCAGTGCCCTAGCCCAGGGTCCTCAATGGGCCTCATGGGCCTCATGGGCCACCTCAGATTGCAACCGTAATTAACCCTGCGAAATTTTGTGGCCATAGGTCGAAAACTGACTGAGTTACGGTCTTGGCCCGCCAGGGGCCCTAGTGCCCAGCCGGGGTCCACAGGGGCCCCTTGGGCATCACATGATACCTCCAATTTTACCCAGGACCAAGCCTGCCAAATTTTGTGGCCGTAGGTCGAAAACTGACTGACTTACGGTCATTTGTCCGCTATGGGCCCCAGTGCCCATCCGGGGTCCACAGGGGCCCCATGGACATCACATGTCACCTCAGATTGCACCCGGGACCAAGCCTGCCAAATTTCGAGGCCGTAGGTGGAAAACTGACTGAGTTACAGTCATTGGCCCGCCAGGAGCCCCAGTGCTCTGCTGGGGTCCACAGGCGCCCCTTGGGCATCACGTCACCTCAGATAGCACCCAGGACCAAGCCTACCGAATTTTGTTGTCATAAATCAATAACTGACTGAGTTACGGTCATTGTCCCGCCAGGGGCCCCAGTTCCCAGCCGGGGTTCTCTGGGGCCTCATGGGCATCACATGTCACCTCAGATTGCAGCCGGGACCAAGCCTGCTGAATTTTGTGGCAATAGGTCGAAAACTGACTGAGTTACGGTCATTGGCCCACCCAGGGGCCTCAGTGCCCTACCGGGGTCCAGAGGGGCTCCATGGGCATCAGATGTCACCTCAGATTGCACCCGGGACCAACCCTGCCAAACTTTGTGACCGTAGGTCAAAAGCTGAATGAGTTACGATCATTGGCCCGCCAGAGGCCCCAGTGCCTAGCCGGGGTCCTCATGGGCCCCATGGGCATCACATGTTTCCTCAGATTGCACCTGGGACCATGACTGCCGAATTTCGTGGCCTAGGTTGAAAACTGAATGAGTTACGGTCATTGGCCCGCCAGGGGCCTCAGTGCCCAGCCAAGGTCCTCATGGGCCCCATAGGCATGACCTGTTACCTCAGATTGCACCCATGATTAACCCTGCCAAATTTTGTGGCCATAGGTCGAAAACTGACTGAGTTACGGTCATTGGCCAGCCAGGGGCCCCAGTGCCCAGCCGGGGTTATCTGGGGCTTTATGAGCATCACATGTCACCTCAGATCGCACCCGGGATCAAGCCTGCCAAAGTTCATGGCTGTAGGGCGAAAACTGTCCTGCCAGGTACCTCTGTGCCCTCTGTGTTACTATGCAAACAATGGCCCTAATAGGTGTCAGAAGAGCTGATCCAAGCCATTCTGTGTGAATGACAGCTGCTCTGTGTGTGGGCGTGGCCTGCATGTGCGTGTGTGTGTGTGAGAGAGACAGAGGGAGAGACAATGACAGTTACATTTCAAATCTACACAGCCATATGTTTCATGTAAAATCTCTGTGTCAGACCTCTCAAACAAACGGTCATAACTCCAAAAATAATACCGATCGCTTTTCTGTAAAGCTTGTCTGGGAGAGGACCCCTTGCTGATCACTACGATATAAAACTGTGTGGATTGATGAGAAATTGTCAGAGTTATGACAAGTTAAAAACACATGAAAATATAGAAAAAGACAAATCAGAGTTGAAGCAATTGTAATGGGGGTCAATGGGAGGAAAATCAATACCTAGTCCCGAACAAACCGTCATAACTCGGAAAATAATTTGTTGAACGATGAGATACTTTGATGTGTCATTAAGAGGAAGTATCTCTAGCATTTGAAGTTGAAATGGAGTTTCTACATAAAAGTATAATGGTTTTAGACACATTTGTTCAGTGAAAAAGTGAATTAATAAAAATCCCTAAAATCTCAGTTACGGCAGTTTAAAAAAAATCCCTTGCAAGTGAATGGGACTTATTTTTCGCACAAATGCGAGTGTAGCATGCGAATGCAACAACATTTCTCTTAGCTATCAACAAGCACACTTCTCCGGAACATGCCGGACGTTTTGGTGTTTGTCCCGTGTCGACAACTGTAGGAGGAGATACGAACCGAAAATCAGGTGAAATAATAAAAATAATAATAATAATAATAACAATAATACGATGAACAATAGTGTGTTGCTTGCGCGACACACTAATAATAATACTTTCGGATTTCAATAGTGTGATTGCCTAACAATAAACGGAATAATAAAACACTAATAATAAACGGAATAATAATACTTTCGGATTTCAATAGTGTGATTGCCTATATAGGCAATCACACTAATAATATTTGGAAGAACAATAGTGTGTTGCTTGCGCGACACACTAATAATAATATTTGGAAGAACAATAGTGTGTTGCTTGAGCAACACACTAATAATAATAATAATAAAAATATTTGGAAGAGCAATAGTGTGTTGCTTGCACAACACACTAATAATAATATTTGGAAGAACAATAGTGTGTTGCTTGCGCAACACACTAATAAATTACTTGTTGCTTAGACTGATACCTGAAATTCTGTGAGATTCTTCTTTGATCAGGTTTGTGGCTTGTGACTTTGGAACACCACAAAGGTTTATAGTAACCGTTTTAAAGCAAGAGTCACATTTCTGACAGCCCGACAAATGGCTGCTTTAGAAATATGCTCAACATCACTGATTTTGTATAGAAAACCCCTCTTGGCAACAACCTGGAGCGCAACACAAAGAATTTGCTCCAAACTCAGAGCTTGTCCATGGAGGGTCATATGAGTGATTGAGAGTGGAGAAGATTGTTAATAGAAATGATCGACTGTGCTGAGAAACGCTAAGGCTCACACAGATAATCATCAGGGAACGAGGAAACATTAAAGCGGTGTCTGATCAGCCTCTCCCAACGGAGATGATTTCTTCTTCGACGTGATAAAAACTCAGGGTTAGTTAAAGTAAACCTGCTAGCGAGCAGGTTAGCTTCACGGAGTATGTTGCCGGAGTAACTGACTCCAAGTTACGCTGAACTTGCTTTGTGAAACCAAAAACCTAGAGTATCCATAAACTCTGGGTCAACTTACTCTGAGTTTTCACTAAACCTGCTTTCTGAAATACCCCCCTGAAGCAGCAAAACAGACACTACCACCACACTACCACCACCATATTTTACTGTTGGTATAATGTTCTTTTTCTGAAATGCTCTGTTACTTTTACACCAGATGTAATGAAACACACACCTTCCAAAGTGTTCAACTTTTGTCTCGTCAGTCCACAGAATGTTTTCCCAAAAGTCTTGGGGATCATCAAGATGTGTTCTGGAAAAATTGAGACGAGCTTTAATGTTCTCTTTGCTCAGCAGTGGTTGTCATCTTGGAACTCTGCCATGCAAGCCATTTTTGTCAAGTCACTGTTTTATGGTGGAGACATGAACACTGACCTTAACTGAGGCAAGTGAGGCCTGCAGTTCTTTGGATGTTGTTGTGTGGTCTGTTGTGACCTCTTTTAATTTTGGTTCGCCTGCCACTCCTGGGATGGTTCACCACTGTTCCATGTCTTCGTCATTTGTGGATAATAGCTCTCACATTTTCACCCAGGGCCATGTAGGTTTTGATTTTTCTCCCTTAATAATAAACACGTTCATTTATAAACTACATTTGTGTTTACCTGTGTTGTCTTTGACTAAAATTTAAATTGGTTTGATGTTCCGAAACACTTAAGTGTGACAAACATGCAAAAAAAAGGAAATCAGGAAGGGGGCAAACACATTTTTTACACCACTGTATTTCTTTAACATATGGATAAGTAGTATAATTAAATACGCAGGAACAGGATATTTTATATGTCTATAAAATCATATGCATAAAATAGAATATGTAGGGGGTTTAATCATCTCGGTGTGTTTCATAGATATTTTTACCATACAGTGGGGCAAAAAAGTATTTGGTGAGCCACTGATTGTGGAAGTTCTCCTACCTAGAAAGATGAGAGAGGTCTGTAATTTTCATCACAACTACACTTCAACTATGAGAGACAACATGACAAAAAAAATCCAGGAAATCACATTGTAGGATTTTTAAAGAATTTAATTATAAATTATGGTGGAAAATAAGTATTTGGTCAATAACAAAAGTTAAACTCAATACTTTGTAACATAACCTTTGTTGGCAATGACAGAGGTCAAATGTTTCCTGTAAGTCTTCACCAGGTTTGCACACACTGGTATTTTGGCCCATTCCTCCATGCAGATTTCCTCTAGAGCAGTAATGTTTTGGGGCAACACGGACTTTCAACTCCATTCTTGCAGCTCTATAAGGACAGACTCGAAACCATCTTCAGTTTCCCTGAGTGTTAGTGGGATCACTCCTGACTGAGCAGGCGTTTATCTTGCCTTGCAACTTTGGGGTGCATCTGATGTACAGGTATGTAGCTCTGCAGGTTATGAGATATCCTAGGCCAATAGTGAAAGCCAAAATGGTGTCGGCGACTGACCAGGAATAGGTGAGTGGTGGTAATGGGTAGGATCGTAATCCAAACTCTATGAGGAAGGAGTCCCCCAAGAATGTAGGTTGTTTGGGACACCCCTCGCTAGGGTAATGGTAGTCAAGTCAAGTCAGATTTATTTATATAGTGCTTTTTACAATGGAGCATTGTCTCAAAGCAACTTTACAATTTTAGATTACCTCCTAATATCTATGTCCAATCCCAAATTGAGCAGGCCTAGGACGACAGTGGCAAGGAAAAACTCCTTGCCACATAAAAAGTGTTAGGAGGAAGAAACCTTGGGAGGGTCAAGACTCAAAAAGAGACCCAACCTCCTTGGGCGGCCTGGATGAAAAATCTAAGAATGAAACTAAAGTCATGGAGTCATAGTTCAAATAAAATGTGAAATATGCACATCGGCATTAAGTAGTCCGATGCACAGAGTCACTCTAGGATTCTGAGTTTAATCAGGAAAGTAATTAGCGGCACTTTGACCCCAGCCAACCGGAGGAGGGTGAGGGTTACTGCTCTCTGGTGTCGCCTGGGTGTGGTTGGGTGGAGCTGATGACGGAAGCAGCTTGAGTGAAGCTGAAGTGGATGAACGTTATGTGTGGGGCAGGAACTGGAACGGGAACACAGCTCAGAGAGTGACCAAAAAATGTAATTAATTATTGATTAAGAGCAAAGTGTCTATTAACATGATGCCATGTGTAGCATGAGACCTCGGCAGCATTAGCTATAGCAGCATAGCTAGAAAGAGGAGAACTGGAAGCTAACACAGCCAAGAGGGATCACATAAGACATCGGCAACCCAATGTCTCTGATCACCATAAGACTCAAGTCAAGTCAAGTCAAGTCAAGTCAGATTTATTTATATAGCGCTTTTTACAATGGAGCATTGTCTCAAAGCAACTTTACAAGTTTAGATTATCTCCTAATAACTACGTCCAATCCCAAATTGAGCGAGCCTAGGGCGACAGTGGCAAGGAAAAACTCCCTAGTTCTAGGAAGAAACCTTGGGAGGACCAAGACTCAAAAGGTACCCAACCTTCCTTGGGCGGCGTAGAATTATAAATCTAAGAGCGAATAAAGTCATGGAGTCAAAGTTCAATAGAATGTGAGTATGCACTCGCATTAAAGTGGGCCCCCCCCCCCCCCGGGGTATGATGATAAATCTAAGAGCGAACTACAGTCATGAGTCCAAGTTCAAGAAATGTGAAGTATGCACTCGACATTAGTGCCCGGGATGATGATAAATCTAAGAGCGAAACTACAGTCATGATGGAGTCATGGTCGAATAAAAATGTGGGTATTATGCACAGTGTAGCTCATCAGATGTAACATCATGTGTGGGGCCGGAACTGCCGTAACACAGCTCGGGGAGAACACAGAAAATGTAATTATTATTGATTAGAGCCACAGTCCTATTAACAATCACGGATGCCCTGTCAATCACTGATGCTCCAGTGTACAGAGAACCCCGCACTTAGCTCTAGCAGCATAGCTAGAAAGCTAGAAAGAGGAGAATGGACAACACAGCCAAGATGGAGGACACTGAGACATTAGCAACCCACGGCGGCAGAAAGACAAGCAACCCAACCTTCTCTGATCCCATAAGACTCTTTATGACTATGAACCCCCAGCTCCTGGCCCTTATTCTAAGGCCAGGTTGCATGAGTCAAGATCAACGAGGACCCAAGCCCCAGTTCAGCCATACCGCCCACTCCGACACTCCCGGCAAGCGGACAAGGCAGGCAGGCCAGACATGACTTCAGACTCCGGCCTCACAACCCAAACCATGCAACCTGGTCCCTAAATCTAGTCAAAGCCTGCGTAAATAAGTTGTCTTTAGCCTAGACTTCAACTTTGGAGGGAGTCTGATTCTCGAACCGAAAGTGGGAAGTTATTCCATAGTTGGGGGGCCATGTATGAGAAAAAGCCCTTTCCCCCCCTGCTGTGACTTTTTTTTAATTCAGGAACTAAAAGAGTCCTGCAACCCTGCGAACGAAGTAGAACGAGTTGGATTGTAAAACTCTAAGAGTTCACTCAGATAATGTGGGGCCAGTCCATGTAGAGCTTTATAAGTTATAAGAAGTATTTTGTAATCAATGCGGAATTTGACTGGTAACCAGTGTAGTGATGATAGAACAGGAGTGATATGATCAAATTTTCTAGTTCGAGTTGAGCTGAATTCTGAACTAACTGAAATTTATTTATAGATTTACTATAGCGTCCAGTAAGTAAGGCGTTACAGTAATCCAACCTTGAGGTTATGAACGCATTAACAAGTTTTTCTGCATCATTAAAAGAGAGGATATTTCTAAGTTTAGCGATATTATGTAATTGAAAGAAAGCAATTCGCGTGATGCTGCTAATGTGCGCATCAAAGGAGAGATCTGAATCAAATGTGTCACACCCAAGTTTTTTACAGATGGACTGGGCAGTACTGGACAGCCATCTAGATTTAGGATAGACGTAGCCAAACTGTCTCTCACAGCCTTGGGTCCCACTAACAGAACCTCAGTTTTATCTGAGTTAAGTAAGAGAAAATTAAATAACATCCAATCTTTTATTTCCTTTAAACAGTTCTCAATTTTGTTGATTGTAAGGCTGTTATTAGATTTGGCTGATATGTACAGCTGTGTATCATCTGCATAGCAGTGGAAATTAATGCCATGTTTACGAATAACTGAGCCTAGGGGCAGCATGTACAGAGAGAATAAAAGCCAAGCACTGACCCCTGAGGCACGCCATACTTCACTTTTGAGAGCTTACACCTTAGATTATTTATATGAACAAACTGGTCCCGGTCGTTTAAGTAGGATTTAAACCAAGAAAGTGCTGATCCCTTAATACCTACAGCATTTTCTAGTCTGTTTAGTAAAACGTCATGATCTATAGTGTCAAATGCTGCACTTAAATCTAATAGAAGAAGAAAAGATACACATCCCTTATCTGAGGACATTAACAAGTCATTTAGTACCCTAATTAATGCTGTTTCAGTACTATGATGGGGCCTGAAGCTAGACTGAAATGTTTCATAAATATTATTCCTGTGGAGGTAACTGCAGAGCTGCTGATAGATGGCGTTTTCTAAGATTTTGGATAGAAACGATAGATTTGAAATTGGTCTATAATTAGATATCACACATGGATTGGCTTTTTTAATCAGTGGTTTGATAACGGCAGACTTAAAGGATTTGGGCACATAACCAATGAATTTAAAATAACTAATGATGGCTCTATAACACTAGGTATTACTTCTTTGAGTAAACGTGTAGGAATTGGATCTAATAAACATATTGATGAGCTGATCAGTGCGGATAGTTCAGTATTAGTAATTATGGTAAAAGATTCTAATCTTGATTTATAGCTAATTAAACAGATGTCTTCACTAGTGCTGCATCTGGAAGGTTGCTGAATAGTTTGGTGATGTGATGAGCATTGAGTTTGATGCCTACTGTTTTCTATCTTATCTTTAAAGAAAGTCATGAAATTATTACTGTTAAAATTACACAGAACGGGAAAATCACTTTTTGTAGGGTTTTTTGTTAATTTGACTGTATTAAAGAGAAATCTTGGATTATTCTTAGTTTTCTCAATGATTGAGGAGAAGTATGCAGCTTTAGCTTTAGTAAGGGCATGCTGATACTCTGCCATGCTGTCCCCCCAAGCAATCTTAAACACCTCCAATTTACTATGTCTCCACTTGCACTCTAGATGCCATATTCTTTGCTTTAAGGTATGTGTGTGGTCATAATACCATGGTGCTAGTCTTTTTCCCCTAATGCGTTTGACTCTAGCAGGACCAATCATATCCAGGGTTGAGCGAAACACACATACTAATTGGTCATTTACACACTCAAGATGATTGATCTCCGTAGGTGTATTAAATTTCAAGTCTGGTAGGTTTTTAATAAACGCAGCTGGAGTAGCAGATGTAATAGTGCGCTTGGTGTGATAACGAGGCAGAAGGATTTTATTTATTAGAGATAGCTCAAATACTAAAAGATAGTGATCTGAAATCAAATAACTTTGCGGGACAACATCAAGGTTATCTATATTGATACCAAATGTTAATATTAGATCTAAAGTATGATTACAGCGGTGGGTTGGTCGCATCACATTCTGAGTGATACCCATGGATTCTAAGATGGACTCGAAAGCAATTTTAATGGATCCTGTTCATTGTCAAAGTGAATATTGAACTCACTTACAATTAAAGCCTTATCTGTTGACAGTATTAAGCAAGAAAGAAATTTAGCAAATTCCTAAAAAGATTCTGAATAGGGACCAGGAGGACGGTAAATAGTGATAAGCTGAAAAAAAATGTGGTTTTGACTTCCATAACGATGGATCAGTCACATTAAGAATCAGTATTTCAAAAGAATTAGCCTTGTAATGGGATTTAGCTGTAACACCTAACTCTTTGTCAAAAATTGTGACTATGCCTCCCCCCCGACCATTAGGACGAGGGCAATTAGCATGACTGTATCCAGGAGGTGAGGCTTCATTTAAGGCTAAATATTCATCAGGTCTAATCCAAGTTTCAGTGAGACAGAGAGCGTGTAAGCGTTTATCAGTGATCATTTCATTTACAATCACTGCTTTGTCTGTAAGTGATCTAATGTTAAGTAGTCCTAGCTTTAGTCTTAGGTTGTTATTTCTTTGGCAGCTATCTGTGTTCATACTAATGAGGTTATTAAAACAAATGAAGGATATAATCAGTATTAACAGTTCACGATAATTACATGACTCTGTTGCAAGCGACGTTATTTTGTACAGAATGTTCTGTCCCTGCTCTGAAAACTGCAAGGCTTAGAGCACCATGACCTACTCCACGACTTTTTCCTTTCTGAGAGCATTTACGTTTAGGGCAGATGCGGGTAACAGACACAGTTTCAATAATGTGGGTTCTGGGTGACGGTGCATGGCTACCAGCAGACAGTTGGTTAAGCCGGTCTGTCTGCTGCCTGACCCCTGCTCTGGATAGTCAGCCCCTAACCAATCGGGCCATAAGACTATGGGCAATGTTGCAGGAGATGAGAGCAGCACCCATCCTAAAAGACCAGGTTTACCCTCAAAGGTGTCCAGTTGTCTATATAGCCCACATTGTTTTCAGAGCACCACTTGGACAGCCAGCAGTTCAGCGACCATAACCTGCTGCATTGGGATGGGGCCAGAGCACACTACGGCATTGGACATCGCCTTCGCCACGCTAACCACCTCTACAAAATTAGCCTTAGTAACCTCTGACTGACGAAGGCGTATATCATTAGCCCCTACATGAATAACTATCCTAGAGAATCTGCGGCTCTCGAGTTCACTAAGACTCGTTACAACGTCAGGCACTCTGGCTCCGGGGATACAGAGAACTCTAGCTGCTGGTGTCCCTAAAGGGGTAGCAAGTTTCACGTGTCGTAAAATAGTCACCTATGACCAGAGCTCTTTCAACAGGCTGCTCAGTGGGTGTTTCACTGAGGAGGGCAAACCTGTTGGACACGTGAACAGGTAAAGAGTGGTGCTCTCGTGGACTAGCCTTACGACTACGTCGCCGAACCGTCATCCACTTGCCCTGCTGCGAGGACTCCACCAGGGCTCTAACTTCACCTGTGGCATCCAGATCTGCTAAGCTAGGAGCTGAGCTAGCTTCTCTAATGTCTGGATGCGCGCCTCTAAAACTACAATCTTCTCCGTCAGACTGGCTACAAGCCTACACCTATCACAAGTAAAATTTACACTACTGACGAAGGAAGAATAGCTAAACATGCCACACTCGGCACAGGGAACAAGCACAGCAGAAGCCATGTTAGTACAATTAATGAATTAAAGGTACTTAGCTTCGGGTGGTGTTGTGGGGTGCCCAGTGAAGATCTGGTTTAGCTGCAGCCGATGGTATAATGCAATGCTCGATTAAAGCGTTAGTACAAGTTAAGTCAACACAAAACGTCACAAAAAACTAAGTCTCAGAAAGAAAGTGGGAAAAGACTGTAAAAAGTTATAAAAACACACACTACTGCAAAAAAAGACGCAACTCTGGTTATTAGCTAATGGCTAACTACTGCGAACACAAGCGTGTAAAGTTACTAAATAACGATTAGCGCCAAAAAAATATAATTCGTCGGTACGAGAATAAAATGATTAAGATGTTGTAAAAACCTACTATATATACGATTATATATCATACAGATGCGATCGGGAATGAAAATATATCAAATGTAATAAGCTGCTAGCAGCTACGAAACAGCGTGCGTCCTGTGTGCAACCGGGATCAGTCTGGGTTGGCCATATCTCGCAATCCTCGCTCAGTTTCTCTCACGTTCCTCTCACGCGTTCTCTCAGCGTCTCTAAAAACATGACCAGTCGGATCTATTTAAATATGCCTTTTTACAATGGACATGTCTCAAGCAACTTTAAACAAGTTTTAGATTATCTCCTAACACTACTCCATCCCAAATTGAGCAACCCTAGGGCGCTTGCAGGCCAAAACTCCCTAAGTTGTTATGAGGAAGAAACCTTGGGAGGCAGCAAGACTCAAAAAGAAGACCCAACCTCCTTGGGGCTGCATAGATGAGAAATCTAAGAACGAAACTAAGTCATGGAGTCATAGTTCGAATAAAATGTGAAAATATGCACATCGGCATTAAGTGGCCCGGGTATGATAGGGCTGGAGCTGATGATGGAAGCAGCTTGAGTGAAGCTGCAGCGGATGAACATCATGTGTGGGGCTGGAACTGGTACCGGAACACAGCTCGGAGAGAAAACAGAAAATTTAATTAGTTATTGATTAAGAGCACAGTGTTTATTAACAATCACTGATGCCATGTGTAGCATGAGGCCCCGGCAGCATTAGCTATAGCAGCATAGCTAGAAAGAGGAGAACTGGTAGGTAACACAGCCAAGAGGGATCACATGAGACATCGGCAACCCCACGGGAGGCAGAAGACAGCAACCCAACGTCTCCTGTCACCATAAGACTCTTTGGATATGAACCCCCAGCTCTGCCCTTAGTCTAAGGCAAGGATGCATGAGTCAAGATCAAGAGGACTGAAGCCCAGTTCAGCCAGACCACCCACTCGACACTTCCGGCTAACGGACAAGGCAGGTAGGCCAGACATGACTCCAGACTGACCCAAGCCCCAGTGACCCAAGCCATGCATCCCGGTCTAAATCTAGTCAAATGCCTGTGTAAATAGTCATGTCTTTAGCCTAGACTTAAAACTTTGGAGAGTGTCTGAATCTCGAACGAAAGTGGGAAGTTTATTCCATAGTTGGGGGGCCATGTATGAGAAAGCCTTTCCCCCGGCTGTGACTTTTTTAATTCTAGGAACTAAAAGTAGTCCTGCACCCTGCGAACGAAGTAGACGAGTTGGATTGTAAAACTCTAAGAGTTCACTCAGATAATGTGGGGCCAGGCCATGTAGAGCTTTATAAGTTATAAGAAGTACTTTGTAATCAATACGGAATTTGACTGGTAACCAGTGTAGTGATAATAGAACAGGAGTGATATGATTAAATTTTCTAGTTCGAGTTAGCACTCGGGCAGCTGTGTTCTGAACTAACTGAAGTTTATTTATAGATTTACTAGAGCAACCAGTAAGTAAGGCATTACAGTAATCCAACCTTGAGGTTATAAACGCATGAACAAGTTTTTCTGCATCATTAAAAGAGAGGATATTTCTAAGTTTAGCGATATTACCTAATTGAAAGAAAGCAATTCGAGTGATGCTGCTAATATGTGCACATCAAAGGAGAGATCTGAATCAAATGTGACACCTAAGTTTTTTACAGACGGACTGGGCAATACTGGACAGCCATCTAGATTTAGGATAGATGCAGCCAACCTGTCTCTCACAGCCTTGGGCCCCACTAACAGAGTTAAGTAAGAGAAAATTAAATAACATCCAATCTTTCAATTCCTTTACACACTCCTCAATTTTGTTGATTGTAAGGCTGTCATTAGGTTTGGCTGATACGTACAGCGTGTATCTCTGCATAGCATGGAAACTAATGCCATCCAGCGTTGAATTGTTCATCTGGACATCGATTTTTATAGGAGAAACATTTCGTCACTCACTCTAAGTGACCCTTCTTTCAGTCTCAGCAGTTGGAAAAACTTCCCCAATCTTATATATCAGCAACCTTTGCATAACGACTGGTACCAGCACCCATTTGCATAAACAATGGGAACCGGTGATCAGTTTTAATATCCAGATTTACATAGCCATTAACGAAATGGCCACGTGTGCCATTCACACATGATTGGGGAAGGGCTGCGATGGCTCCGTTTGTAAGAGGGGGTGAAGAAGGTGGTAACTCTGAGGCCCCCTCCTCGGTTCAGGGATGGACGTTCCCTTGTTGGTTTTACAAATGCTTCTTTAACTCCCGTTCCAAACCATCGTTCCTCCCTATCAAGGACTCACGTCTTCAATCCTTGAAAGAGTGTCCTAACGTGGCCTGTAGGGTGGGTGTAAAACGCAGAGTCCTGACTGTGAGATGCTCTTCTTTTTTGTGCCATCCCGTTTCGCCAGTGGCCGTTTGGTTTCCCAATGTACAATTCCTGGCAATCCTCCTGGCACTCAACATCGTACACTACAACTATAAACATTACTCTGTTTTGTGCTGTGAAATAGGTGGATGAAGACACACTCCATAAGCAAACACACTGATCCGAGTTTAAGGTGGTTCCTTTGCTGAGAGTGGGGTCATCCTGTATTTCACTCGGACACCTCACTGCCTCAGAACTGGGAATGCACTGAAGAGAGATGTTCACAATCAACAGACCATTGTTTCATCCTCGCCATATGACGCCCTCACATTATCCACAGCCATGGTATTCTGGATTGTATGACCGTTCTGCCTACCAACGGGTTTGAGGATCGATACCAGAAACTTGGCGATGTGTAGTCACTGAGTTGATCATCCACAATGGGCCGCAATGGCACATCCTGTTTATGTATCTTAGGTAAAACCATACAGCCTATGTTGTAGCACCTCCCCCTGGGTATAATCTGTGGTACAGAGGCCCGGTCCCAATAGCTTTTGTCCTGTTCTAAAGCTTCAGATAAATCTATCACCCTCTTCTTGTACCCACTACCAGGAATCTCGTTTCAGGGGCTCATAAGTGTTAGTGTCTCTTAAGGAGAGTCAGAACTTTCTCATGATGGTCTGTCTGGTTTATAAAACAGTGGCACCTTCCTTTGTCCGCTGAAGTGATATGATGTCATTATCCTTACTGACGTCGTGAGTGGCATTTCCTTTCCTCTCTGCTGATTTTAGATGGCCGGTGTCGTTGCATTGCTAAGGCAAGGCTGAAACTTTAATTCCGCAGTTGTTTCTGCTTCCATCCGCATGTTTTGTTGTTGCGGATTGTGTTTCCCCGTGGCAGTGATCATTTCCCCACTAGTGGTATTTGCCTCTGTGTCACAGCAAATTCAGCATGTCCCCTTAGCCAAGATTTCTTTCTCTGCCTGGGTGAGTTGTCTGTCAGATAAGTTCTTCACCCACTTGTCCACATCCACCGGTTTTGTGTCCGTCCATTCCACCGTCTCTCTCCAGCCTTTGAAAGATTATCATCCGTCCTCCGTGTCTCTGGCGTGCCCGCAGAAGATCGAACTTCTTCGGCTGCCTAGTTTTTCGACTTTCCTTTTGTGCTAACCGAGCCTTTTCTGGACGTTGATCACATGCTGAAGGGTGGTCTCGTCTAGACAAGATTAAGTCTCTGTCGGATTTGTTCCTCTCTGACTGTCAAAGCCTCGCTGGTAAAGTTGTTTGGTCCACGCGCGTTCATATCAGCAGCTGGTCTGTGCTCTGAGATCTTTTGGGCCTGGTGGCCCTTTACTGAGGATTTGTATTTGCAACGTCTTTGGAGTGATCCCATTCTGGTCTGCATCTGAGGTTGAATCTCAGGTGGTTCCTGTAATCAGCCATCTTACGGAGCCGGTTGTTCCGTACTCTCGTACGAGTTTTAAGGCAATCCTTGCCCAAATTGAGTCAAAACGTCTTTGAGTGCATGCCTCAATGATCCAGGTAAGGGAAATCCAAGAGTTGAATCTGTTCATCTGGACATAGATCTATGTCCAGATTCAGATTTCAACTTCTTGGATTTTCTTACCTGGATCACATTGAGCATGCATCAGACGAAACTAATGCCATGTTTACGAATAACTGAGCCTATTGGCAGATGTACAGGAAGAATAAAAGCGGGGCCCAAGCACTGACCCCTGAGGCACGCCATACTTTCACTTTTGAGAGCTTAGACCTTAGATTATTTTATATGAACAAAACTGGTTACCAGTCAGTTAGTAGATTAAACCATGAAGTGCCAATCCCGTAATACATACAGTAATTTTCCTAGTCCTGTTTAGTAAAAACATCATGATCTATAGTGTCCAATGCCCTGCACTTAAATCTAACAGAAACAAGAAAAAGAAACCACATCATCACTTATCTGAGGACTAACAAGTCATTTAGTACCCTAATTAATGCTTTTTTTTCAGTCTATGATGGGAATGAAGCCAGACTGAAATGTTGTCACGATAAATGTCATTCCTTTGGAGGTAACTGCAGAGCTGCTGATAGACGGCTTTTTCTAAGATTTTGGACAGAAACTGTAGATTTGAAATATAATTAGATATCACACAAGGGTCAAGATTGGCTTTTTTAATCAGTGGTTTGATAATGGCAGACTAAAAGGATTTGGGCACATAACCAAAGGTATGGGATGAATTTAAAATAACTAACACTGGCTCTATAATACTAGGTATTACATGTTTGAGTAAACGTGTAGGAATTGGATCTAATAAACATGTTGATGACTTAGACGAGCTGATCATTGCAGATAGTTCAGTATTAGTAGTTTGGTGTTGTGATGAGCATCGAGTTTGACGCCTAATGTTTTCTATGTTATCATTAAAGAAAGTCATGAAATCATTGTTAAAATTACACAGAACGGGAGATTCACTTTCTCTTGGTTTTTTTTGTTCATTTAGAGACTGTATTAAAGAGAAATCTTGGATTATTCTTATTTTTCTCTATGATTGAGCAGATGTATGCAGCTTTAGCTTTAGTAAGGGCATGCTTATACTCTGCCATGCTGTCCCTCCAAGCAATCTTAAACACCTCCAATTTAGCAGCTAACGCTGGGTCCCATAGTTGGTCGCAGCATTCTGTTACGGTTCGCCATATTAGAAATGAATGACTAACTGTGAAAACAAGAGAATAAGGGTTTGGGACCCAAATGCAGTTAGCTCCAGATGGAAATGGTGAACCAAAATCTAAATAATAAAAAAAAATGAAAGAAAATGAGAAAAGATAACCAAAAAAATAAATAATGAATATCCACAGTGTAAGCGTACGGTGCCTCCACCTCTATTCAGCTTGCGCTTACGGCATGCCTCTGCTGCGCCAGTGGCATATTGGGTCCGTGCAATGCGCGGAGCTTCCCGAATGAGTGCCACACAAATAATAACAATGAATGCTCGCAGGAGTGTGGCATGGACACGGGACGTGAAGAGGATGAGGTTAGAAAACACTGCATCCTTTTCAAAGCACGATAGCGGCAGAAATGAGGTTTCCCCGATCGCGAGGATGGGGGGCGGGATGGGCAACGGCGTGAGAGGGAAAGGCAGGGGCGAGGCTGAGAACAGCCAAAGAAGCCCAGCGAGAAATAAAAGTAAAATAAACGAAAGCTGTCCCTACCCTATCTAGGGCCCTAACTTGCCTGGGCTACCTCTTAGTAGCCCCCCGTCTGGAGATCTTGTCATCCCCAGAACGTACCTTTGTCCCTCAAAGACGAACAAACAATGCAAAAGGACAAGTGTCCGGAACACCGTTATGAGCTGCGGCAGGGCAAGCCCGTACGTATGTCGGGCTGCCAGAGTGCTGAATAGAGCAATGCTGCAACACCGTGTGAGCCACAGAGGTGTGCTTATATAGGCTCAAACACAGAATTTGAAAGATTAAAGCCCGATAAAGGCTGACACATGCACGATCGCGCTGCAGGTGCTCACGCCACCATGTAGGGACAAATACTGGCCACTAGAGTGACAAAATTAATCAGGAAGCCAATATAGGAAAATTCAGTCTGGA
Source organism: Ancistrus triradiatus (assembly GCA_025084515.1). Taxonomy (NCBI): domain Eukaryota; kingdom Metazoa; phylum Chordata; class Actinopteri; order Siluriformes; family Loricariidae; genus Ancistrus; species Ancistrus triradiatus. The sequence goes on along the minus strand of JAJAGP010001579.1, from coordinate 135,874 downwards.
TCTGAAGAGCGATTTTGCAATTCTTTTCTCAACCTCGGTTGAATAAAAAAAAATCTCTCCCACACAAAGTAGTAAATTCAAAAGGGTAGAACAAATTTATTAACTACAAACAAGGTAAATTCCAACTTACAATCCGTAATGACACATATGTCACAGAGTTAAGATCAGGAAATAATGGTGACATGTAGATCACAGTTTTAATATCACTAACAGGGTGTATGTGCAACCTATCAATTGTGTAGTAAATACCCAGGTGCAATGTCATAAACTATTTTATTACGGCATAGTGAGTTACTAGTAATACAAATTGCGGTGACATATAAATCATTCAATGGAAACTACTAGGGGGTTCTAGGGTTGAAATGTGGTTTAAAGCTAAAGGCAAGGTCTGAGGATTGGAGACCCAAATCAAGCCATAAAACAGTACTCACCTGAAGATCACTTGTGAGTGGTTCAGGGCACTGAAACCTGGCCTCGCCTGTCCAAGAGGGCACAATTGGGGAGCAGGTGATGTTTATCTTCTGATGAACACAGCCACTCGGAGGGCCTCTCGACGGTGTAGGCTTTTGGCTTCTTGACTGCAGAGGCAGTCGTGTAACCACAGATGTTTTCCGGACCATGTCTTCAGGTGACCCGGTATTCGGTGTACTTCCCAGTTTTAGGCTGCGGGCGATTCACGGTCACAAGGGGTCTGAGGATCTCATCTTGGTACCTAATGGCAGTCAGGCTACCTCTGGCAAGCACATAGAGGGCTGTGTGGCCCTCCAAAGAAATGCCACACCCACTGCCAAACCGGTCATGCTGAAGGATGTTGCAGGCAGCAGATCGCTTTCCACGGCGTCTCCAGACTCTGTCACGTCTGTCACGTGCTCAGTGTGAACCTGCTTTCATCTGTGAAGAGCACAGGGCGCCAGTGGCAAATTTGCCAATCCTGGTGTTCTCTGGCAAATGCCAAGAATGCTGCACGGTGTTGGGCTGTGAGCCCAACCCCCATCTGTGGACATCGGGCCCTCATACCATATTCATGGAGTCAGTTTCTAACCGTGTGTGCAGACACATGCACATTTGTGGCCTGCTGGAGGTCATTTTGCTCCACTCCTTTATTAAATGTGTCTTGCTAATTGCCAATAATTTCCACCCGTTGTCTATTCCATTTGCACAACAGCATGTGAAATTGATTGTCAATCAGTGTGGCTTCCTAAGTGGACAGTTTGATTTCACAGAAGTTTGATTTACTTGGAGTTATATTGTGTTGTTTAAGTGTTCCCTTTATTTTTTTGATCAGTGTATATATATATATATATATACGTGTGTATATATATACACATACATACACAGTGGGGAAAAAAAGTATTTAGTCAGCCACTGATTGTACAAGTTCTCCTACTTAGAAAGATGAGAGATGTCTGTAATTTTCATCATAGGTACACTTCAATTATGAGAGACAAAATGGGAAAAAAAATCTAGGATTTTTGTAGGATTTTTAAAGAATTTAATTGTACATTATGGTGGAAAATAAGTATTTGGTCAATAACAAAAGTTCAACTCAATTCTCAATAAAACATAACCTTTGTTGGCAATGACAGTGGTCAAACATCTTCACCAGGTTTGCACACACTGCAGCTGGTATTTTGGCACATTCTTCCATGCAGATCTCCTCTAGAGCAGTGATGTTTTGTGGCTGTCGCTTGGCAACACGAACCTTCAACTCCCTCCACAAATTTTCCATAGGGTTGAGGTCTGGAGACTGGCTAGGCCACTCCAGGACCTTAAAATCCTTTTTACAGTGCCACTCCTTCTCACCCCTACTGAATGGTTCTGGTTGCAGTGTTTGTTTGTTTCCTTTGCATTGTGATATATGTCAAGTACTTCCTAAGTCCTTATTCATTTAAATATAAAATATGTAAGATTTTAATGTACATATAATATTATAAAGATTAATCATGATGAGATGATATAGAAATTAACACAGACGTCTGACTTTCTTTTGCAGAATGACAGAACATCTAGGTATGTACTCATTTATATATTTTCATTCGTTATTTCTATTTTTAAAATGCAGCTGAAATAACAAAATGTTTACCCTTAACTGTGGCAGAGCTGATGTGAGTGGTATGGAGAGCTCTTCAGAGAGACCGAGCCATACTAGCTCTTACACCCGAAGAGAGAACCGGTTGACCTCTCTGATTAAGACAGACGATGACAGTAAAGACTATAAAAAGGTCAGCATAATTACCAATTATTAATCACTGTTAATTTAAAACACACAAGTAATGCATTCAGTACTGTTTCTTACTTAAATATGAATGTCAATACAAAGGTGTTCTCAGCTTGGTTGCACTGTAAGAGTACTTACCCTGCAGTCACACTAGAGAAAAACATGACAGGTGACTATTATTTTTTTATGTGGAAGTAACACTCATTATCCACACCAACAGAGCAGATAAAGCAGCAGGAAGTAACTGTTTTTCATTGAGAACAGGATGCACATTGACTGTTGTTGATGCAAAGTGGTTGGAGTTGGCATTGTGATAATTTAGATTAAATTTGACTTTATTTATTAATTAACAGGGACAGTACACATCAAAATGTAAATGTGCCAAATTAAGTCAAATAGTTAATTTTCATCTGCATTCCCTGGACAGGTTGGTGTTATTTAAAAGGAACACTCCATTTCAAACAGACAGAAAAAGAATCACACAAACACTTAGTTACAACACACAGTTGAATCTATACAACAACACACAAAGATTAAATAAAGCACAATACATGTCATGATTAAATGTTATGCTGACAAATCTGTGTTTCCAATAACCACATTTTCAAGGTTTTTGGAGAATAAACCAACAGCACTCTTACATCGATTGAAATAGAGTTCCAATTTAATGTGATGAACAAAAGGAAAAAGCAGACTGGCCGAAAACCCTTTTCCTTAACGATGCGGTGCAATCACTTTACACATCAATTCTTCTAGCAGTGGAGGTGCTAAAACATTTAAAATTGTGTATACTAAATTTCAAGATTTAGTAGATCCGATTTTCCCTGCTTAGAATAGCACACTTAGCTAAAATAATACAATGATGGTGACAGTTTGACTTTTTTAGTAAAGATTTGACTTCCTATTTAAAACTTTCTATGGCTGCATCCCATTTCAGGGGCTGCATCCTTCAAAGGATGCAGTCTACGCTTTCTATGTCCGCGACATGTCCTTCGAAGGCTGCATAGACCTTGGCAAAGGCCGAATCGAAATGAGATGGTTTGCAATACAGCAGGTTTCCAGTTTGCATCACAGCACACAATGCACCTTGGGACATGTTGGGTGGGAAAGGATAAATCCATTGCAGCCTTCGGTAACACGGAAAAGGCGACCGCATTTCTCGGCCACATACGAAGGAGCCTTGGAAATGACCAGACCCAACGCAATGGTGCTGGAACAGGGTCGATATCTCAAAAGCTGCGGCAGTTGAAATCCGGACAAAAACGTGGATTAATAATAATAATTATTATAATAATAATACTAATAATAATAATAACTAGAGGTGCATTACCTGAAGAAAATGAGAGTGTGGTTGCCACTCTGCAATGGCCTCACGAGCATCACATATCACCTCAGATTGCACCCGGGACCAAACCTGTCGAATTTCGTGGCCGTAGATCAAAAAGTGACTGAGTTGCAGTCATTGGCCCACCCAGGGGCCCCAGTGCCCTCCCGGGGTCCATAAGGGCCAAATGGGCATCACATATCACCTCAGATTGCACAAGGGATCAAACATGTCAAATTTCGTGGACATAGGTGAAAAAATGTCTGAGATGCAGTCATTGGCCCACCCAGGGGACCCAGTGCCCACCCGGGGTCCTCATGGGCCCCATGGGCATCACATATCGCCTCAGATTGCACCCGGGATCAAGCTTGCCGACTTTCGTGGCAGTAGGTCGAAAACTGACTGAGTTAGTCAGTGGCCCACCGAGGGGCCCCAGTGCACATCCAGGGTCTACAGGGGCCCCATGGGCATGACATATCACCTCAGATTGCACCCGGGACCAAACCTGCCGAATTTCGTGGCTGAAGGTCGAAAACTGACTGAGTTGCAGTCATTGGCCCACCCAGGGGCCCCAGTGCCCACCCGGGGTCCTCATGGGCCCCATCGGCATCACATATCACCTCAGATTGCACCCGGGATCAAGCTTGCCAAATTTCGTGGCCGTAGGTCGAAAACTGTCTGAGTTACAGTCATTGGCCAACCCAGGCGCCCTAGTGCCCACCTGGGGTCCATAGGGGCCCCATTGGCATCATATATCACCTCAGATTGCACCAGGGATCAAGCTTGCCAATTTTGGTGGCAGTAGGTCGAAAACTGACAGAGTTAGTCATTGGCCCCCCCAGGGGCCCCAGTGCCCACCCGGGGTCCTCATGGGCCCTATGGGCGCCATGGGCATCACATATCACTTCAGATTGCTCCCAAGATCAAGCTTGCCGAATTTCATGGCCGTAGGTCAAAAACTGACTGAGTTACAATTATTGGCCCACCCAAAAGCCCCAGTGCCCACCCGGGGTCTACAGGGGCCCTATGGGCATCACATATCACCTCAGATTGCACCCAAGATCAAGCTTGCTAAATTTCGTGGCCGTAGGTCGAAAACTGACTGAGTTAGTCATTGGCCCACCCAGGGGCCCCAGTGCCCACCCAGGGTCCATAGGGGCCCCATGGGCATCACATATCACCT